>QLTV01000392.1:1594600-1615261 GCA_003457575.1 Thermophis baileyi
CTATTGTGTGCTCGTGTATTGTTGTGGTTGAAGCTGAAGTAATCATTGACAGGTAGGACATTGTGGCAGATAATTTTATGAACTACATTTAGATCGGTTCTAAGGCGACGTAGTTCTAAGTTGTCTAAGCCCAAGATTTCAAGTCTGGTGGAATAAGGTATTCTGTTGCGAGTGGAGGAGTGGAGGACTCTTCTCGTGAAATATTTTTGGACTCTCTCAATTGTATTAATGTCCGATATGCAGTGCGGGTTCCAGACAGGTGAGCTGTATTCGAGAATTGAATTGAATTGAATCATGTGTGGGGCTAAAAACTATTTACCAGAGTCTACTCTAGACAATCATCTAGGAAAGTTGTACCTCTGTGGGGAGTGTCCACTTTTTGCTGTGATCCTCCTTTCATGAAGTGTCATAGGTTTGAGTTCAGCTGTGTCCTGTTGAGTGTTTTTTAAAAAACTTTTTGCAAAATATCAGTTGTTTCTTTTTTCTTTCTTGAAATCCACACCCTTCATTGTTGTTGAAAAGACTTTAAGTGGAACATGCTTCATGTGCAATCGGATACTATTCTTGTCTATTTGAAATGATCATAGGTCACTTTTTTTCAATGCCCTTGTAACTTTGAATGATCACCAAATGAACTGTTATAAGTTGAGGACTACCTGTAATCGCTCAATGGCTGCCCTGTTTATGATTGTTGAAAATTATGATGATGCCGAAAAAGTAAATTTTACCACAGGTTCTCACATTTATGACCATTACGACATCCCTGTGGTCATGTGACCAAAATTTGTATGCTTTGCAACTGGTGGGTGTTTATATCCATCACAGTGTTTCATGGTCACACGATTGCCAATTTGCACATTTCACAGCTGGCTTCTGATAAGCAGATACTACAGAGAAGCGGAAAAATTGCAAAGATGCAGTTTACATTGTGATTATCAGGGGTGGGTTCCTCCTGGTTCGCCCGAACCGGTAGCAACCCGCTGGCGACGTCACGATGACGTCACCGATCTGGATTGGTCGGTGCCGGTCCGTGGGTGCCGCCATCTTTTTTTTGAAATTTTTTTTGAATTTTTTCCCCCGAATTTTTTTTGTTTTTTTTTTTCTTCTAAGCATGCGCAGAAGCCAAGTTCCGGCACTGTGCATGCAGTCGCCATCTTGTTTTTGGCTTTTTTAATTTTTATTTATTTTTATTTTTCGTTACTGCGCCCACGCGGCGCGGGAGGGAGCAAATCGACAGCGAGGTAAGTTGGAACCCACCCCTGGTGATTATGTTACTGCAGTGTAAACCTGCAGACACATAATGTCTCACTTAACAACCATGGCACTTAAGAACAGAATTGCCAGTCCCAGTTGTGGTAAAGAGTGGACTACCTGTACACATAAAATATAGTGGTTACACGCAGAGAAAAGAATGTTATGGTGATAAACATGCCCCCCCCCCCAAAAAAAGGAAAAATCTGTATAATGTCTATTTGGTATCTGTATAAAATTAATTTAATCCTTAAGCTTATTGTTAAATAAACATATAGAAACATACTGGTTCATCTTCCCAGTTTCAGAACCTAAAAACTTTTCAAAAATAGATCACACGCTCATATCCAGCATCCGTTCCTTAATATCAGGAGGAACAATTTCTGTCTTGTTATTGGGACCAGAAACTTGAAATAGTGCACAGCGTGAGAGTTAACACTACAGCAGCCCCCACTTAGCTATGGGAGGGAGTGAACCAAGAGAGATGAATAATAATCATGGTTGCCATAGAAACACACTTAATGAATTTGAAGGATATAACATGTAATAGAACATTCACAAATTTAGCAAGCGGTGGTTCAATTTTGGGTCTTTGTCCCTAAACAGATGATTCCCCACTCGGATAAAAAACAATTAGAAGAAAAGAAAAACAATGTCCGTTTGCTATTAAAGTTTTTTTGAAAGTTTCATAAATTTTCTCTGATTGCATTATCCATTTAACAGTCCATGACCAGTCAGGCGCTTCTCATACAGCCCTGCAAACCCCATGCATTCTTCTTGACTGGGGTTGCCCCCTCATGCCCCCTACTTGCCCTGTGCAGCATTTTATACACATACCTGTGACCCCCAGGCACCCTTCTTGACTGCACTACTCCCCCCTGCATGCCCTAATCGACCCATGTGACACACACCTACACACCCTGCTCAACCCATGTGGTATCTTTTGTGTACCCCAAGCAGCTTTCCTCATCCTCCCCCCCCACCCCAGGCTCCTCACTTTCTTCCCCACCCATTAGCAGCCACATACCTGCTGGCTTCCCCACTGACTTTGTCCCTGCAAGGTTCCCATAAGAAAGTAAATGGGGAAGCCTGCTGGAATTCTAGGGAGGGAGGAAGGAAGGAAGGAAAGAAGGATGGATGGATGGATGGATGGATGGAAGGAAGGAAGGAAGGAAGGAAGGAAGGAAGGAAGGAAGGAAGGAAGGAAGGAAGGAAGGAAGGAAGGAAGGATGGATGGATGGATGGATTGATTTCTGATGCTTCCTGTCAGCTTTCCACAAGAAAACTCGAAAACTCAGTGGGCAAGAAGTCCGAAGTGTCTCCTGCTCCCACTACTTTTTTGTCCAGCTATGGTCTTTCTGTTTCTCCATATAGGTAAGGAAATATCTCTGAAATAAGGATCCAACAGGGCATGGGTTGCCTAGTTGCACATTAAAGGTCCATCAAAATATTTTTTTTATACCTTGATCTGAGTTTCTTGGTTTGGGGAATGCTTTGAAAAATCTAGCATCTTTTAGGGCCAAATAGGCCAACATTCACTATGGAGGCCTTGTATTTGGCATCCTATATAATGGGAACCTTAATCATTTTTTTCTACTACAAATACCTCTTCTGGAGCTTTAGTCTATTGCTTAACACACAGTGTAATCACTGTTATAAAGATAATTGAAGGCAATATTTGCTGCAGAGTCTTAGATTCAGTTAGAAGCTCACATTCTTTCCAGTCAGTTCAGTTCTTCAAATATTGAATTATAATGAAAATTTGCAAATTCTATTTGAGTGGAGGTAGTCCTGTCCCTGGCAATAATATCTCTGTCCTGCAACTTCTAATCCCCATCTATCATCACGTTCAATCTGTCTTGGCCTAAAGCAGAGATCTCAGTGTAAAAGAATAGACTCTGTTTGTCGTATTCCCATTCCAATGATACACAGCTTGTATTATCTATCTCCAGCCGAGAATCTGTGGTGAGAACTGTTGACCGCCTCTCTTTCTCCCTGAGAAAGAACTCACTCATGGTTCAAACTGAAACTCGCCAGCGATTAAGAAATGTTTGCATTCTGTGTTCATCACGAGAGTCATGGTGTTTCACCTTGTTAAGAAAAGCCAGCTTGTTTCTGATACTGTGTAATAGATCTCTAATTGGTTCTACTGCTCTGTGCCAGAATTCAGACACGTTTGTTTATTTGTAAGGGGGAGAAATAAAACTTGGGATAATTAATGGAGCCACTGATTTCTAAATTCAGCAACTTAGAGTAACTTGTAAGAATGGCTCTGTTTAAGTATGTCCATGTGTGTGTGTGTAGACTCACTCAAACTCACATATACATATGAACCAGGGGTAGGTTCTAACTTACCTTGCTGCCGGTTCGCTTCCTCCCACGCAGCGTGGGCGCGCGCACGCTTTGCGCGCATGCGCAGTGCTGAAAAAAAAAAAAATACCCCCCCCCCCAAAAGCCAAAAATAAGATGGTGACGCATGCGCAGTGTTGGAAACTCGGCTTCTGTACATGCACAGAAGAAGAAGAAATAATTCAAAAAAATAAAAAAAAATAAAAAAAAGAGGGCGGCAGCCACGGACGGGGGGCGGCCTTTTTTTAAAAAAAAGACGCCGGCACCCACGGACCGGCACCGACCGAACCGGATCCATGATGTCACCGTGACGTCACCAGCGGGTTGCTACCGGTTTGGGCAAACCGGTCCGAACCGGGAGGAACCCACCTCTGATATGAACAATTCCATCTCCAACGTTCCCTCATGGTTAACATTGATAGCATCCTCTGGTTATTGTGTGTGAACATCTTAGTGAGACATTAGTGCTGGCACAGGAAATTAGGGCATTTTTTATTAATTAAATTGTTGATTTTGAAAAAACAAACAACAACCCTGCAAGGGCATGCTTGGCAAATAGAATTATTGATTATAAATGAGGGGAACGTAAGGTCTCATTGTGACAAGAATGCTTCCCATCTCTCCCTATGCATACTGTAGCTCTGCAGAATATAGTTCAGCACATTAACAAAACCTAATTCAGATACGGAGGGAATCTCTCTCATCAATTCCTTCCTATCATAAGCCAGGAACAACTTACGGGGAATGGGGGATTAATGAAATGAGTCTCTGGGCCCAATCCATGGGTCTAAGAACTGTCGTTCCAATAGGCCAAGCCTTTTCCTGGATGGGGGGGGGGGCTACAAATTCATCTTCCTACTGAGGACTTTGGAGCTACCTACTTGCCGCAAACTATCTAACAGTGCTCATGTTGTGTTGATAGAATACTTTTCTCTAGATTATGTTAGCTCATTATTTTCCACTGATCCAAAATGATGGAAAGGGTCAGACCCTGTAATCTCTTTGAGATCATCCAGACAAGAAACACAACAACTACCACTACAATCTTCATTATATGGTTACATGGCCAGGATCTTGCAAGTCTGAAGGAATTTCTCTGCTTCTTTGCTTTTACTCCTCAGAAAACTAGGCAGGGTGCCTTCTGAAACATTGCTTAGGTCTCCTCTATTTCTATGGACTGCAATATCTTTTGCATGATCCTTGTCTAGTCTGCAGCTCTTCCTCCTGTCTCCTAAGATCATTCCAATATACCGTTATAGACCCTGTCTAGTCTTACCCATCGAGTTATAGATGCAGGCCCTTTTTAAACCCAGTGAAACAGTGCAGATGATGCCTACTTGAGGGCTATCTTGGACCTCAAATTGCTATACTGCTAGCCACCAAATACCAGCTTATTGTGGAGCTCCAGGGGGAAAGGACAAGTGCCTTCAAAAGTGGCCAAGATATGGTTGGTCTATAGGGAGAACAGGACCTTGGACTAAGAGGACTTTTGAGGTGACACAGCATGGGAGTTGTTAGGTTCTCAGATCATATTTACTCTTGCTTGCTGCCCTCTGGGAGGTTCAACAACACACAAATTGTGGGGAGATTGATTTAAGGAGGCCTGTTCAATTCTATTGCCCATAAAGTCCATGTAGATTCTCATGGTAGCACTTAGTATAACATGCCTATGAAGGCAGCCTCGAAGCATGGGAGTCCTTTTGCAGGCCAGGGCTGATGGATGTCGCAATCAAAAACATTGGGAAAACCCCATGGCACAGGCAGCCCTCGCCTCACAACCGTTCATTTAGTCATCATGCGAAGTTGCAAGGGCACTGAAAAAAGTGACTTATCACCGTTTTTCAATCTTACGACCATTGAAGCATCCCCGTGGCCGCCTGATCAAAAATTTGGAAGCTTGGCAACTGACTCGTATTTATGACGGTTGTAGTGTCCCCGGGGTCATGTGATCACCTTTTGCGACCTTCTGACAAGCAAAGTCAATGGGGAAGCCAGAGTCACTTTACAACTGTGTTTCTAACTTAACAACTGCCGCGATTCAAGAAAGGTTGTTAAAATGAAGGGCAAAACTCACTTAACTTGCTTCGCAATGGAAATTTTGGGCTCCATTGTGGTCGTAAGTCGAGGACTACCTGTACTTGATCCTGGCTTAAAGGAAGGCAGGGAAAAGCAGTTGTGGCTCGGCTTGCTAGGGGCTTATGAGAGGGGCTTTTATTTGGAATAGTTTGGACCATGTAATACGGGGTTGAACTTGCAACACTTCATTAGGTTTTATATTCTTTTCTTGCCATTTGGCAATACGTAAGAAAGGAAAAACAATCTCTCTTGAACCACAGCATCTTGTTTCGCAACAAGGGTGGCTTGAAAGAGCCTGATAAGAATGAGTCTGCCTCAAAGTCTTGGCTTTGTTAGAGAAGGAGGATTAAACAAGGCAGCTCCGTATTGTTTCCTTTGCTGAAGGAAAGCTTCAGTAAGCTCTGAACGTGTTTCATTTATGTGCCACACGCCACGCTTTTAATGGCCAAAGGAGTGAGTGGGTGGGTGGGGGGATTGTTTAACATATATACAGCCACACTCAGCTGTTCCTGGTTAGCTTTAAACAATCATCCTTGGGACACCCAAGCTGTTTATAGGAATGGGGGAAATCTGTCAGCCTGACTTTCTCCCACAATTCGACTTCAAAAATCTCAAGTACTGTATTACTCGGTTAATGAAAGAAATTATAAGATTTGCTACTCTCCCCTTCCTTTGCAGCCAAATTCAACTAGTACCATTTAGAGAAAATCATGATTGCACCTGTCGTTCCTTACTTAAATGCAGCAAAGTCAGGAGGAGGAAAAAAAAAAGAATGGCACCTTAATTCAGATTGTTAATTAGGTGGGGATTAAAATGTCACTTTTTCAGAGCTAAGACTCAAAGCCCTTTCCTACTCCTATTTTTTGTTTCTTTTTAAGAATCTCAAGTTCCTTAGGCTGCATTAATGAAGAAATGGAGAGCCAGATTGATCTAATGATTAAAGTACCAGGCTAAAAATCAGGAGACAGTGAGTTCTAGTCTTGCCTCAGGCTCTCTGTCACCCCAACCTACCTCACAGGGTTGCTGTTGTGGACAAAATAGGAGAAGGAAGGTGTGTTGGGTATGCTTGCTGCCTTGAGTTATTTGTAAAAATAATAATGGTGGGATACAAATAAATAAATAAATAAATAAAAATAAAAATATATATATGGATGTTGGTAAATGTTTATCTTAAACAAACAGAGGATTGTTCTCATCAGTTGTCTCACCACGACAACTGATTTGAGAGGAAGTATCCTTATGACTACCACTGTTTAACACTAGTTGAACATTAGAATTACCTGCTTAGGGTCCAACAAATTCCTAAAACAAGAGTTAACATCTTTTTATTGAATTTTTATCTCGTCTTTATCTTTTGTTGAACTCAAGGCAGCCTACAGACCTAATGCTTCTATTTTCCCCACAACAGCCTTGTAAGGTTTGGCTGAAAGAGTGGGACTGTCCCAAAATCTGGGACAGCTGGCTTAATGCCTAAGGCAGGACTAGAACTCATGGTTTTCTATTTCTACCCTAGACTTCACTATACCAGACTGGCTCTCTTTTGAAATAAATGTTTTCTTGCTCTAAGACAGTAAGCATAATAAAATATTTAATTATCTTTTTTCTGGCCTATCTTTCCTAAAAAGGCAAAAATGAAGAGATGATATGTTCCTTATAGTTCAGCAACAATTGGGTGACCATTTCAAGTAAACATCTAACATACTTTTATGTGTAAACGAAGCTACACACAATTCACATTATAGTCAGTACCTAGTGACTTTATATTTATAAAAGTGATATAAATAAATGTGGCATATGTTTATTTCCATTTTTCCCAAATTTGGGGAGGAGACACGTTTTTTTCTATTGCTTTGGTATTTCCAGAAATATTACGTCTTTTATCAAAGAGAAGGAAGGAAGGAAGGAAGGAAGGAAGGAAGGAAGGAAGGAAGGAAGGAAGGAAGGAAGGAAGGAAGGAAGGAAGGAAGGAAGGAAGGAAGGAAGGAAGGAAGGAAGGAAGGGTTTTCCCTTGTCATTCCTCAGCCTGGATAGAAATTGGGTCCTTTCTCCATTCCTAAATACTATACATTTTGATACCAACTCCATAGTCTTAGCACTTACATTCTTGGTCTCCTCTGCGGCTGGATTGGGATGAAGATCCACTCCCCACAAACTCAAAATTCACCATCGTGAAGCACACAGTAAAAGCAACTTTTAGTACCTCAGGATCTCAGAAGGGTTTCCTTCTGCTTATTCTGACAAGATATTGTCAGGCTAGAATGATTCACCAAAAGTTAGTAACATTGCCTAGCATGTATGAGGCATTCATTTTTTTATTTATTTTTTGCTGCTCAAGCCTTGGATAGCTTAATTTTTTTTGTTTAATTTTGCTTAGGAGATTCCTGGACAGGGGATTTTATAATAGAATGCCAACATCACCCAAGACATATGTTTATTCATCTCTTGAACCTGCCACTCTGCAGCAACATAATTTAATTCTTTGGTGGACAGTCCAACCTGCTGGAGAGTCAACCCAAGAAAAAGGTAGGGAGAGAGGAAGATGAACTTCCTGTCCTTCAACCTGTTTCGATAAGGGTTCTAGAGATGATGTTGTAACTTGCAGGCTTATCCATTATTATTTCAAGACCCTCCTTCTTGCTAATTCACAGTAAATTATGAATGGCTCCACCCTGTTAACTTAAGAGAGAAATTGGTTCTAAATAGGAAATAAATTTCATTATTGAAATTCTCGGGGCTCTAACCTTTCCACTTCAATAAATCTTATTAAGAAGCCTGTGATTTGTCCCTGGGGAAAAGGATGACTTTGTGTTTGAGTCAGCTGCCCAAGAAACCTGACAGCTGGGCTATAGCCATGTCATGGAGACATGAAATCAATAATAGCAGAGTCAGTAGACAGTTCTCCCAAATTAGGCGTAAGATTCAGAAAAGTAGGAAAAGCAATGGGCAAAGACAGGTTCCCAAAGAAAATTCAGACCGAGGATCAAACTCAGATATATGCAAGAAAGGCAAATTGAAGAGTATAATAAGGCCAGGCCCTAGAAAGGAAACTGGTTCCCTGTGCCTTGTTTGAGCTTACAAAGTTTGAGCTACTGGGATCATACATTTTCCAGATGTTACCTGGAAGCCTCTGAGAAAAAGGCACCTTTTCAGATGTAAGCTCCTGAGTAAACTGTTACACCCAAGAAATGTTCTTCAAATGTCCACTGGCTTTAAGTTCACAAATATCTATTCTTCTTAAAACTTGGTGGAACTTTGACCTCTGTCCAACTTGAGGCTGGTCCTCTTGATCTTGGGATGAATCAAGACTGATTCTCACCAGTAGTGGGTTCTAAAACCCGTTGCTAATGGTTCGTGCGCGCGCTCACGCGTGTGCACGATGCTTCTGCGCATGCGCAGAAGCGTCCCGGGCGGGTGGGCGGAGCCTCCCGCTGCCGCTACCGGTTTGCAGAACCGGGCCGAACTGGGAGCAACCCACCGCTGAACCTCACCTTCCTGAGCAACGCATTTCCATTTCTTCCCCTAACCGATACCTTGATACAGGGTAGTCCTCAACTTACAACCACAATTGGGCCAGAATCTCCATTGCTAAGCAAGGTGGATGTTAAGTGAGTCTCACCTGATTTATGACTTTTTTTTTGCCCTGATTATTATATGAATCATTGCAGTTGTTAAATGAATCACATGGACATTAAGTGAATCTGGTTTCCCCCCTTGACTATGCTTCCTGAAAGCCAACTAGATAGGTTGCAAATGGCTATCACAATTTAGGGCATGTCAAATTTTTCAACTTTCAATTTCCAAACATTAGGGGTGTTCGAAAGTTGTGACATGCCTTGGGGATTATAAAGATGTTTTGGATACTTTAATATAATTTAGATGTTTAAGTAACTACATAAACATCATAACTTTTTTAACATTTTGTTTGTTTTGTTTCACATGACCCCGAGATGCTGCAACCATAAATGCTGCTTGCCCTACACTTGAATTCTGATCCTGTGAGCATGGGGATGCTGAGACAGTCGTAAGAGGATGAGTGATAAGTCACTTTTTTCAGTGCCATGGTAACTTTGAACAATCGCTAAATGAATGGTTGTAAGTCAAGGAGTTAAAAGGTAAAGGTTTCCTGTCCAATCATGTCTGACTGTAGGGCACAGTACTCATATCTGTTTCTTGGCTGAGGGAGCCAGTGTTGTCCGAAGACAATTTCCATGGTCATGTGGCCAGCCTAGCTATATGCCAAAGGCGCATGGAACACTGTTACCTTCCTACCGAAGTGGTACCTATTAATCTACTTGCATTTGCAGGCCTGAGAACTGTTAAGTGGGCAGGTCAGTCAAGGACTACCTGCACTATATTCCTTGCCCTAGTTTCAAGAAGAATTACGTCCTTTCAGACCAACAGATCTTTCATAGATTTATCTTAGAAGCATTCCTAGCCTGAATTTGAAGTCCTTTGAACAGAAACTTCAGTGTACCTATCTGAAATTTGGCAGGAGTCATCCCCACGCAGGAGGCAGCTAGGTTGATTTCAAATTTTGTGATCAAATGATGAAAATACAGATATATCCCCCCACCCCATCTGAATATAAAGGAGTTAGTCCTAAATCCTTGGCAGGGACTATTGTCTCAGCCTGCTCCACAATAGGGACCGGTAGCATTCTATTTTGTTAAAAAAGTGCAAATATGTTGCAATGTGCTCTTCCCATTTTAATTGATTTGAAGCTTCAGATTTCCAAATCTCTGAACTGGGCTCCAAAACAAGCATTATGCTTGGTGCTGTGCCATAAGGCAAGGTGCTTTAGCTATGCCCAGATTTTATGTAAGTATTATGTGTTATTCCCGCAGTTATCTCAAAATGAAGATTTTTGGATTTTCTTGCCCACTTTTCAAATTTCTTCTCCGTCATTCTATAGGCATACTTACCACAGCGTAGAAAGAACCTGACAGCATTTTACAATGTTAAAACACCAATTAAAAGGATGGGAGGCATTTTATAACAACACCGTTTGAGATTATTTTTGGCTGGGCTGAGCTGATGAATAAATGAAGTGGCCGAAAAGAAGATAATACCAGTTACCAGCAGTTCTGACTTAAAATAAAGTCTTTGGCTCGTTCCCCGACGATTGCCAAGGGCTGGCCCAAAGGAAGAAACACACTTGGCTCAACAGCTGGAGCACTTCAGCCTCTTGAGACTTGGCGCCTCCTGGCTTCCCATACTGCTGCCCGGTTTCCACGTGGGCATTGACTTGTCCGCCAGGGGTCCCGGAAAGGGTGGCGAGATTATTCTTTTCCCCCGTGCCCCCCCTTTTATCTCTGGCTGTTCTTCTGAAGCTGACAACAAGCACGTTGATTAATGCGTTGCCTTTGTGATGCAGATCCTTGTCTAGTTGGACTCATACTGAGGCTTACAACTCACTTTGTCCAGCCCAGTGAGCAGGCATGGGATGTTGGTGGCTTTCTCTTAACTGCCTCTGCTGGAGTGGAGCCAGCAGCCTAGAGGTGAAAAGCTCTTTATATCATCCTTTGGAAACTAGTAGTCCTGAGCCATCTCCATTCCTCTCCCTCCCCCCCCCAGCCGTCCCCACCCCCATCTCTTCTCATTTGGACTTAACAGCATTGTGGATTTGGAGGTCTAATCAGTTCCTGTTTTATCTTCCTCACTGGAGAGTGAGAAATAGCTCGACACCTCCCTGCTAGCGTAAGGGTTCAGGGAAATTGGTTTTTGACACACACAGGTGCTTTATTCAAGTAGGAGGTAGCTGTGGCAAGTGCGTGTGGGCCTAAGACATAATTCTGTTCACGCTCCTAGCTCTGTCTTTGCTACCATCTAGCATATGGATTCTAGCTCATGAAGCACAAAGCCTCAGCCAAGAGACTGAACAGGCATAAGTCTACTATCAAGCTCAATGCTGGGCAAAATATGATTTCTTTTTTCTTTCAGTGACAGTAGGATTCAGGATTTGAACCAAGTTCCATCAACAATTCTCCTCCTCCTCCTCCTCCTCCTCCTCCTTAAATACCTGTGTGGGCAGATGGAGGTGAGATTAGTGATCATGAAGGAAACAAAACCTCAGTTCTACTGGAGTTCAGTTCAGTGGACACTGAAGTCCCAGTGTTATTTGGGGGTCAAAAGCCTTCTAAATGTTGACGCTCGAGAGACAAGAAAGTCAAATGCATGCTAGATCTTAAGAGGACAGCCTTCGTTATCTGCTAAGCCTAATTATATCAAGTGATTTAATCAGACGTCATTTGCAGCCCTGCCTTTGGTGCCCAGGTTATCTCTCGCCCCATTTTAGTAAAACCCTAGAGCTGTTTAATTTGGAATCGCAGTTCATCCAAATAGCAGGTGCAGGGTCCCTGAGCAAGGCCTGGGAGATAGTACACCATAACTTCCAGTTTACTGTCATCACCAATGTGAGAGCCCTTTCCCCCCTCCATTTCAGCCACAACCTGTTGGAGAGCAGCCTTGTCAGAATGCCAGGCCCCAATGTCACTGTGGATGCTAGTTCCTCCCGTCAAGCATTTAGAAAGGATAGGCCTTTCAAATTCTACTGGTTTTAGTCTCTAGCTTATTTTGAAAAGCTACGTGGGGTAGAAGAACCTCGTTAATCTTTAAATCGGAGTAAAAATAAAGATGCTCTGAAATGAGATTCAGCTTCTGATCAGTACATGAATGCAACCATACAACTTTCTCGGCCACGTTACAGAAGTGACTTGCCACAGTCTTCATCCTGGGAGGCTTTTGGACTTCTCAATAGCCTACCATTAGGAAGATTTTTGAGACATCCCCATCCAATATTAACCTGAGCTCTGAGTTTATTTCGTTAAATAAAGTGAGCCAGGGCATCCGCAAGTTGTAACCTCGAAGAGACTCGTCAGTCTGAGGTACACTTTCCAGCCACTGATTTCTACTCCAACCCTATTTCAACAGATAATAGTCCTCCTTTGCATAATGAAGCACAGCTTAAGTTTGGACTCAAAGGACAACATCAAATAAATTCAAAAGGTTGGTGTGCACTGTATCATCTCTTCATTTTAACTGTAATGGTGACTACATGTAGTCTTTGACTTAGGACCACAATTGAGCCCAAAATTCGTTGCTAAGTGAAACAATTGTTAAGTGAGTTTTGACCCATTTTATGACCTTTCTTGTCACAGCTGCTTAGTGAATCACTGCAGTTGTTAAGTTAGTAACATGGTTGTTAAATGAATCTGGCTTCTCCAGATCGACTTTGCAAAAGTCGCAAAAAGCGATCACATGCTCCCAGGACACTGAAACCGTCAATAAATATCAGCCAGTTACCAAGTGTCCGAATTTTGATTACGTGAATATACGGGGTTACTGCAATGATCATAGGTGTGAAAAACAGTCAGAAGTCAGTTTTTTTCAGTGCCATTGTAACTTCAATTGATTGTAAGTCGTGGATTAGCTGTATCTGATCTCCAAACTGCTTTTGAAACTCCTTCCATTTCAAAACCACTTTATTGTTATGGAATGTGTACATCTCTTTAAAAAAAACCCCGCAAGTATAGTTACTGGGTAACTCTTCAGTTGCTCCAACCGCTTCTCCTGGTATGTCAAACTGAAATTGACGGGAACCCTTCCAGTGACGTATAGCATCTTCCACCATCAGCGAGAAGACTCGTTATTGGATCAATCATAAGTCTGCCCTCGTAACTGCTCTATTGGCATAATGATGGTGAACAGTAACTTATAGTGGGAATCTTGTTTTCGTAGACAAGTTTCCCCCACCCCCACCCCTTTGCAGTGTTGTGTGTTACATCCTAATAAGGGGCTGGTGATCCTGCTCAGTTCTAGCAGTTTCATGATGGGAGGATCTGGGAGGCCAGGGATAGACCGAAGTTCTAATTTCACCCTTTGCTTTCCTATTCAGGTCTACCCTCCTTTCCCCTGCCTGACTGGTAGGGAAAAAGTGTGTGATGAAAGGCCAACTTCCAACTTAATTTTGAAAGCAGGAGTAAAGCTAACCTGATCCTGGAGTCTCTGCATGTTGCTAGTTCCCACTGGACATTGCTGGGCTTGGAAGTGGTGGTGAGAAAACTCAAGAGTACACCTGGGCCTGATGTTTTGCATCTATTTCTAGCCCAGCGAAGCCTAGCAGGAGGTTGTTGCTCTGCCCTGCCAATGCAACTTTGGCTTGGCTTCCTTGACAAGCGCTGGATTTACAGATTCAGGATGATGTCATGGTAGCGATCTCAACTTTAGGTAGAAAAAAAAAATTGTGCCAAAAGTTTGAGCTGAAATGCCTCCTTTTTAAACGAAACTCTTATAAATACGACAATCTCCTACCACATTCTTCGTATGGCAGGGCAGCACTGAAGCAGATTTTGCAATAGTTTCCCAACACAATTCAAGCTCTAAACAGATTGTCCTGGTCAACATACATTGCAGACTACAGTATCTCTTATTTTCCTTCTCAGCCTTTAGAATCAACCAAGAATGCCTTGGCTATGCCATTTGGATGCCAAATTTCCACTTGGGGCTTGTCCCAAAGGTTTTATTCAGGGTGTTTAGGAACTGAGAAGCTGTTTCTTTGAAAAAATATCCAAGCTGAGGGCTGAGCTTATTCTGGAAGATTTATTTTTATTTTTAAAAATTGCTTCTAATAATTGCCAGTTTCTAATCAAGCAAATTAATCAAGCAAAAATATTTTACATTTTGAAAAATCTTATTTTCTCAGGACTTATGGGATAAGGCTAATGAGTTGAATAAACATGATAATTTTTTTAATTGCCTTTCAATGGGTCTGCAGAGTGCTTTTCTTTTAGTCTACCAGTGTAACTGTTGAGATGTTGAGATCTAATACTCATTTCAATGGATTCCACAAGTAAATCATAGAAGCTAATGCTCTGCCCAATTCTAGCCCTTGCTATAGGGGTGTGAACTGACCTCACTTCAGCTGCAACTCAGAAGTAATAGCTAGGCACATACAATGTATTGAACTTGATGAGGCATGACTAAGGCTCATGAGTTCTTCACGTTGGTCCAACAGGAAGAACATCATTGCTTTGATATTTCCCCTATTCCTTCAGGAGAAGCAGACCAGGGGTTAAGTCACTTTCTGCTTCACTCTGTGAAAGTCCAAAATGAGAAGGGAAGAGGACATCAAAAACAGAATAGCAACTCTACCCTGTCCTTGCAGAAAAATGGCAATGTATCACTTCAGCTCTCCCTATCTTCCAAAATTTGTAGACTAGCTTGGGTGAGAATTATGCTTGCTCACTTCCTGCATTTTCTAAGTGAACACCTTGGCACCCAAAGATGCTGAACCATCAAAAGACATTTGTTGTTTATCTGAAGTAATTCTATGCCTGAAGGGAAATTTCAGTGGCTCACAACTCTTCTCTGCCAGCCCTTTGCATAGCATATTCATTGATGAGCCATGAATATAAATATATTTCTCCACACCCTCTACCCTCCTGCAAATGAATATTGCTGAATGCTGGTCGGAAAGGATGTAGCTTTATTGCTGTTGTTGTTGTTGCTATGTAGACTCACCTGCAAAAAAGCAAGCTGAACAAACCCATACCACAAATTTGCACACAGTGGCGGTGCAAAAGCATCTTATTATTCAAGCCATTCAAGGTCATGAAAACAGAGATGAGTATCTGAGAACTCATCCCCATTCGTAAAATTTACAAAAAGATATTGGTCAAAAGAAATATGTAAATAAGACATAACAACATAAGACACATCCTGTGGGTCAAACCAAATAATATGTTCTTTTTTCATGTCCCATTTTCAGTTGTTAGATCTCTTGAGCTATCTGATGCACTTTATGATAAAGATTTGGAATTACATATTCCATGAAAGGGTCCAGCCATATGAACTATGTGTACTGTTTTTCTGTATTTTTTTTCCTTTCCATTTTATTTTGTGTAGAAAATAACATCTGCAACAGCCTCAGGAGTTTGTTCCCCGCCTTCTTTGTCTAGAAAGTCTAGTACAGCATCACCATTCCATACTATGGGTATGCTTGAAAGAAAAATATACTATTTCTCAGGTAAAATCTCAGCTTTTTATATTGGTTCCCTTAAACTTGCAGCCAGAATAATTCTATGAGGAGGAAACAGGCCTCAATGATGTGCCTTAGAGCATGATTCTCCCCAAAACACATGCGCCCACCTTCTCCAAACCTACACCTTTCCCAACATAAGTCCTTCTGGATCTTTGGGAAATAACTCCATCACTCCTAAGTATTAGTTATGTTTGCCGAGTATGCTGGGAGATGTAGTCTAGCACATTTATGGAGGAAGGCTAAATAATTTAATATGTAGTTGTTTCTTTCATGCCGTCTGCTTTGTCTCCTTCAGTCTTCACATACCCTTTTATTATTTTACAAAGCAACACTGGACAAAGATGTATGTTTTGATAACACACAGCAGACTATATTGAACATTTCCTCGAAGAACCAAAATATTTAAAGTGAAGTTACTAGTCTTTGGACAAGTAGGGCTTGTAGACTTTTGGGGGTGGAATTGGGGGGGGCGAAAGATGATTTTGATTGGAAAGAATATTTTGATAAATATTTATTTATTTGTATTTAATGTATTTATTTCCACTGTGTCTTTTCTCTTTATATGGAACTTTCTCTTTCCTTCTTGGAAAATCAATGATTATGCCCCACCCCCCACCCCCTAAAGGCTTTCTAAGATTCAAATCACACCCCTTTACCCCTGCCTGAAATCCTGAGATATCTGACATGAAAAATATTCTGAACATGATCATCCATCCAGCATGTCTTTCAGGCGCCACTCAGATTAAATGAAAGAATCATAAGATGAAGGTCTTTAACTGCTAATCCTTTTACAATGAACCTTTAGATAGTCTTGGGGGGGGCAGGGTGCTTTATATGAGTAATAGCGCCCCTTGTTCCTGTTCATGAAGTTAATGAATACCCGCAACAGTCAAGGTACGTAAGCCCCCTCCCCTCCCCCTTTTGGAAGGAAAAGTGCAGTAAAAAAAGGGAAAGGAAAGGAGGGAAAGGATGTCTCAACATCAGAAAATTTTAAAGGAAGAGGCTTAAACTCCAGGAGGGAAGCCTATGCTTAATGTTATTAGCAATAGATTTTCACAAACTCTTTTAAAGTTTGTTTAATACAGAAAAATGCTTGCACACCAATTTGGTCTCTATCTGTAACAATTCTCCGAAATATAAGGTCACTTTTTTAAGGTGCCACTTTTTCTGATTTTATTCCAAAACCTTGATGATCACAAAATAGAGTATATTAGATTGTGTACATCAGCAAGACTGTGTGTGTGAGATATGTTGTGATTTGTGGGTATTTATACAGCAAATAGCATAGAATTGTTCTGCCGTGCCAAAGTCCTAGTCACTGATTATTGTAATACTGATTTGCAGATTGTTTTTAATGAATATGTGTGCTTAGTATATTATGTCAATATCAGGTAAGATACACAAGAAGGATAAAGAAACAACAAAAACTCATAGTTGAGATACTTCTACAATCTAAAATCAACCAATTATAACTTAATCATCCTGATGTCTATTTAGAAGTTAAAATTCAGTTCAGCTTTCAGAGAAATTAGTAGCTTGAAAGGTGCAAGTGAGCATGTTGAACAACTGGAGAGAATATAGCCCACAATACAACTTTGCCCAAATTATTTGCCCTTTCCTGCCTAGTAAGTATAACTTGAGATCAGGTATTACGGGGATTACATTCGAAAACATAATGGTGTGTGTGTATATATGTGTGCAGAATAACAACTTGCCTATCCTTGCATTGTAGGCCTCATATTTTCATCCATATCACATAGTGAAGCCCAATAGAGACAGAAACACATCTTGTCATCTTGCTTAGACAACAACTGAGAAGTTACTGCTGAATTGAGACGAGCTGCTCCTCCCTTTGAAAACATTGGCTGTGTCCTTAACACACACTTCAAGCTGGCTACTGAATTAGCCCAGTATCTGAGTTCATACAACACGGTGGATCATAAACTAATGAATTTGCGTTAACCCAACACAAAAGTCATCCCAGCTCCTCCACAAAATAATTAAAAACGAATGAAGCTTAGGACACTGTGTGTCACGATTAGGTCTTTGACTGGTCAGATGTATTCTATGAACACACCTTTTGTTAAAATATGCAGTTCTTTCTTAACTAATTTAAGATACTGTAGCTGATTTACCTGGCACAATGACACTTGATGTTTAAACCACTCATCAATGGGAGCTCCAATTATTGGACCTGGAAGAGATTGAGAAGTGGATTGATTTTTTTTTTTTAAATTTCATTTCTGCCCTCCAACTTCCCTTTAGGAGTTCAAGAGTCTATAATTAAAATAGACCAGTCAGTGACTCAAGGTTGTACCATGGGTGTGTATGTGTGTAAGAGAAAAGAGACAGCGAATGTTTAAATGTAGGACCAAACTTCCTCTTTATCCTCCAGCCACTCACCATCTGACATCATCAGCTGCACATCTGGAATTGGCAGGCTCAGGATTGGAAGGCCTGTTTGGGGGCGTGGCTTTCAGACAACTTGTTCTAAGGAAGCAAACTGTTGATGTGTTTTGATGAATTAGAAGCCTGAGGCTTTGTAGTCATCCACTTAGGTTAACAGGTTACAGGAAGTTGTCTCATTAAAGCATGTTGCTTTGATGTTAATGTTTGATATCTGATGAGATGAATTTTACCTAAGATCACCCAGTATGGCTCAGGTGATCCTAAATATTACAGTAATTCAAGCTGATCCACAGGGCCATTTTTACTTCTCTTACTTCAGAGTAAGTTCTTGGAGGGCTTTTAATCAGTGTGCTAAGGATTCCTGGGTTGCTGCTGCTGCTGTTGACGAGTCATTCCCATGCTAAGCAAAGTCAACTTGACTTGGGGAAACAAGTAAATACGCATCACCAAAGAGTGGTTAATTTTAGGAAACTCTCCAAAATGTGTTTAAACAAAGGAATCACCTTAACATGGAACTGGATTTTTCTTCCTCCTTGGAGCCAATACTTAATAACCACAAAATGGTTAATACCTAACCATTTTGCCGAAAGAAAAGCGATCTAGATAGATCACAATCTCTGTAAGAAAGGCATATTGTAGACCAGCATTTCTCAACTTTGGTAGCTTTAAAAAGGGTGGACTTCAACTCCCAGAATTCCCCACGCAGCATCCTGCCAGGGGAATTCTGAGAGCAGAAGTCTACCCATCTTAAAGTTGCCAAGGTTGAGAGTCACTGCTGTAGAAGGTTATGGGTACTGAAGATGAAGGAAGGAAAAGCAGAGCTGCTCCATAAGCAAAGCATCTGTAGGAACAAATTACAGGCCCCAAAGATCCTATGTTAGTCCTTTCCTGTTTTGTAGACCGAGCCTCCACTTTCCCTATGCTTAGGTAGAATGTTACATGATTTATGCCTTTTGGTCTATTAGCCCCAAAACCACTAGGCCCAGCTCCTGGAGACAAGTAATAGAGCAGAGCAGGAGGGTCCAACCCATGGCCCATGGGCTGCATGTAGTCCCAGGCAGCTAGTAATGCGGCCGCAGCGTATCGTAAACTTTTAACATTATTATGTGTTTTTATATGTGGCCCAAAACAATTTTTCTTCAGTTAGTGCAAGCCCAGGAAACCAAAAGGTCGGACATCCATGTGCTAGGCCTTCATGTAAACAGCTGGATTTCTGACTGCCCCACATGTTTCAGAAGCAATTCTAAAACAGAAGCAACTTCTGTACTTGGCTGAACCTATGCACCTCAGGGGTAGGCGCCACAGCAATTGGTGAAATGTGTAAAAGGAGCTTTCTTAAGCATCCTGCATGATGTTACCTGGAGCATTCACACTGTTAGGTGCCAATTATTTTCGTTTGGAAAAGAAGTACCAGCAGCACTAGGCTCTGCGATCACTAAAAGTGAGGGAGGAAAGTCTGTAAAGATTCTCAAGTCATCCAGGTCATGGTTGCCCCAAAGGTGCTTTTTCAGGAGGCAACTGGACTTTCTTGTTTTTTCTTTTGAAGACGTTTCACTTCTCATCCAAGAAGCTTCTTCAGCTCTGACAGGATTCCATTCCCCACTATCCTGTCAAAGCTGAAGAAGCTTCTTGGATGAGAAGCCAAATATCTTCAAAGAAAAAGCAAGAAAGTCCAGTCGCCTCCTGAAAAAGCACCTTTGTGAGGGAGGAGTTTGCTTGCAGAAAACTCCCCCCCCCAAGTCAGAAAACTGAGTTTGCTGACTCAGTTCATCCTTGGTTGATGGGGAAGGTTGGTCAGAGCCTCTCTTGCTTTTCAGGCTGTAGTCTAGTGGAAGGTTCTGTGAAAACAGGTGCTTCTTCCCTCCTTCACCAACGCGAAGCCAAACCTTCTAACATCTTCCAATATTTTCCCAGTGGGGCAAAAGTTAGAACTGCGGTGAGCAGACAAACCCAGTTAGGCTGAAGGGGGCTTACTCTCAATCATTTGGCATGTTGCGGTCAACAGCCCGTTTGTATTGCTGGGAGAGAGGGAGGGAGAAAAGGCTCGTCTTTACTCGCCCCCCCCAAAAGGGGGGCAGTTTGGGGGTTAGGGGAAGAGAGGAGAAAGCAAGGAAAAAGTAGTGAAGGCGCGCTCCGATTTCACGCCGGCCGACCGCTCCCCTTCCCGAAGGCGAAGGGTTAAGAGAAAAGGGGCGGATAAGCGGAGAGGGGCGCTGGCTCGGCCGTGCCCGGGATAGGCGACTGTCTGCAGCGAGCGCCAAAGAACGCGCCGCCGGGGCTCGAGTTTCAGCGGGGCTCGGCCACAAGGGTAGGTGTCAGAGACACGTGGCTCCTGGTAAATGAGATGTCAAAGCAGCAACCACCCCCCCCCCCCCGCCTGGGGCCCGCCTNCGAGCCTTCCCATGGGGGCGACGGCCAAATGCGGGGCGGCAGAGAAGCGAGCAAACAAGCAACCAGCGCGCTTTCCAGAGTTCTTCTCCCGCTCCCGAGTGGAGCGAGCGGGCTGGCTGGGGGGGGGGGGGGGGGGGCGCGCCGCT
>QLTV01000392.1:1623278-1634808 GCA_003457575.1 Thermophis baileyi
TCAAGATGTTGTAGGATGTAGTGCAGAGCCATATTAACAGCATCATCTGTTGATCTATTTGCTCGGTATGCAAATTGCAGGGGGTCTAACAGTGGAACCCTGATGGTTTTCAAGTGGGACAGCACTAGCCTTTCAAAGGTTTTCATAACTATAGATGTTAGAGCAACTGGTCTGTAGTCATTCAGTTCCTTGATGGAGGGCTTCTTCGGCACTGGGCTGATAGTAGAGCATTTGAAGCAAGATGGAACATGGCATATATCTAGCGATTTATTGAAGATTTGGGTGAAGATGGGGGCCAATTGGTCAGCACAGACTTTTAAGCAAGAAGGAGTTATCTTGTCTGGGCCTGGAGCTTTTCCTGGCTTTTGTCTGTGAAATAGGTCTTGCACTTCCTTTTCTGTGATTACTAGGGGTTGTGAACCCAATGGGATGGGGTCAGTTGTAGGAGGCTTGGCTGTTGTTGTTGTGTCTGAGATGGGTTCAGTTGAAGGAAGCTTGGCTGTTGTTGGGGTGTCTGAGATAGGGGTTGTGGAGATAGGTGGCTGTAGTTTTCTTTCAAACCTGCAGTAAAACACGTTCAGGTCATCTGCCAGATGTTGATTTCCTTCAGCCTGGGAAGGTGGTTTGCCATAACCAGTGATATTTTTAAGAGTTTTCCACATGTTTGCTGGTTCATTTGTTGAGAACTGATTCTTTAGCTTTTCAGAGTAGCTTCTTTTTGCTGCTCTGATCTCCCTTGTTAATACATTTCTGGCCTGATTGTACAGCATTTTATCACCTTTTCTGTAGGCTTCCTCTTTGGAACGACGTAGCTGCTTAAATTTAGCTGTGAACCAAGGTTTACTGTTACTGTATATTCGCAAGTTCCTGGTCTGTACATATAGGTCTTCACAGAAGCTGACATGAGATAGCAAAGGGAGTAGCAAGGATTAGGGCAGGTTAGGTCCCTGCCAGCTTCAGCAAAGGATGACAGGAGGGATCCACAGACGTGTGAATTTGGCTTGACTTACCCAGAGGTTCTAGTCTAAAACTAAGGTGCTCCAGGTTAAAATGTGAGGCCTCAGTTACATCAGAAGTTCCAGTCGTCTACATGAGTGGCTTCCAACCTTCTGGCCACCAGGGACTGGTTCCACCGAGGGCGTTCTTTCTGCGGACCAGTGGGGCATGGTTTCATGTGCTGCCTGGATCCCATGTGTGCATGGATGGGCTTTGCTCGCTTGCATGGATTGGTTCCTGGCAGGCTTTGGACCAGTGCTGATCCACGACCCGAGGTTTGGGGAGCCCTGGTCTACGCAGTTAATCATTTCTTGTCTCTGCACAAATGCAACTACTTGATCTAATTATTATTTTTTTTAACACGGACAGTTTTGTGTATAGAGAAATATTTAAAAATATCGTTGCATTTGATACGGTCAAACCAGGTCTGGGGCGATAGTTCCATTGCCTTCACGGTCATTCAAGTGAAAAATAATTTTGAAATGTATGCACCCAAATTAAATGCATGTATAAGAAAAGTGTATATAAATAAATGTATATATGCACCTAGTAGATGATATCAGTTGAAAAGCCCACGCACCAAAATAAAGCTGAGAACGAGACTAATGCAATCTGAGAACGAGACTAATGCAATGGCTGCTTTTTATATGGTTAGGTATTCTGTTATTTTGTATACAGTATACAGTAATAATACAAGCTTCCTGCAAGCTCATATGCAGGAAAGAATATTTGGGTATCTGTAATCTTGACCTCGAGAGCCAGTTTGGTGCAATGATTTAAGACAGGGGTCCCCAACCCTGAGTCCATGGACTGTCACCGGTCCGCGGCATGCCAGAAACCGGTTCGCGTAAACAAGCGAAGCCCCATGCACGGGATGCAGGCAGCACACGAAACCACGCCCCCTCCAGTCCGTGGAAAAACCTCTCTCCGGTGCCCCAAAGGTTGGGGGCCACTGATTTAAGACACCAGACTAGAAACCAAGAGAGTGTGAGTTCTAATCTTGCCTTAGGCACAAAGCCAGCTGGGTGACCGTGGGCCAGTTCCTCTCTCTCAGCCCTAGGCAGCAAGCAATGGCAACCACTTCTGAAATCTTGCCAAGTAAACTGCAGGGGCTTGTCCAGGCAGTTGCCAGGAATCAAGACTGACTCAAAGACATATTCACCCATTCTAGATTAGATTAGATTAGATTAGATTAGATTAGATTAGATTAATAGAGTTGGAAGGGACCTTGTAGATCATCTAGTCCAACCCCCCGCTCAAGCAGGAGTCCCTACACTCTTCTCTTCCCTTTGGATCTTTGCCATTCACATCCCTATGCTATCATTTTCCAAATAATAAGCTATGGGCAGTCCTCCTTAAAACGACATTTGATATTTTCTGGGGAATATGGGTTTTTTATGGGGGTTTCTTCACATTTTATCTTAATGGTTACTTCTGATTTGAGGTGGATTTTTCTAGTGAAAACGAAATCCTGTGTTTCACAAAGTAGTACTAGAGGTGGTATCGGAAATAGGCATTGTTTCTCTGATATTACTTTGATCTTCACATTATCCTGAAAAATTATTATGGGATATTATATGTATATGGAAATATAAGTCTGCATAGATACAGTAGTAGATAGGGCAATTAATAGGAGTTTTCTTCAGAGATAGCTACACTGAGTTGGCTTCTAAAATCCATAACAGTCAAAATAGCAATTCAGCTGTTAAAAAGTTAGAGCTCAAGGCCAAACTATATATTAAATTTATATGTATTTATTATTTTTTGCTTCTAAAATAGCTGCCTGGTATTGGGGAGGGGAGGGCATGTGGATCAGGACTGCTTAGAAAAGCAGGCCATCAGCACCATCAGTTCTGGTTAAGAAAACATGATAAAATTCACTGCTAATAATTAGATCTTTATTATTTATTTGTGCCGTAGAAGAGAGTTGGTGAACTCTTCTATTCCAATGAAAACGCTGTAGCACAGAAAGTGCAAGTTAACAAAGAAGATATAAAAAGGACAATCCAAGTGTTGAAAGATTAGTGGAAGATCTCAAAAGGTCAATATTGACTCTGAAGGTTGAACTTTGAGGATTTTGATGGAGTATTGAGTGATATTTTAAGCAGATTATCCAGGGCCCAAAATGTTTAGATCCCATTGACAAAATGAAAGGCCAGGAAATATTTTACAAATGCCTCATTTCAAATGAAAAGAATAACCTTAACATCCCCATCATCTTGCCTTGTTTACTAAAGAAACGTCATTTTTATGAGTGTTTATGCTGCAGAATCAATAAAACAGAGGTACAGTGTGGTCTCATGCGCCATTTACCTCGGTCTAGCAAACATTCACTTACTCCAAGGGTTCACAAGTAAACAGTCAAGCGTGTCTCATTGTGTATATACTCAAGATCCTCTAACACAGATTATTTAGCAACTTTCACCTACCTTTTTGTGAGCATGGCTACCGATAAGCCTCTTTTAATTTGACTGCTGATATTTTTAGGGTTGATCTTACAATTACCTGATGCTTTTCCACATATCAATATGGCTATGATAGGTTTCTTAATAAATCATTGAAATGATATTAAACAGGTTTTTTGCTATGGAGAAATGAAGCCGTAGACCAGTATCTCCAGTTCATTGTGCCACAGATAGCCTCATCCATCATTTTATTTTACTGCGTTGGCCAAGGTGGTTGTGTTTGTTTCTTTGCATTTTGTGTCAGACCTGGAGGCCATCTTTTTCTTTGGATCTTCAGGGCTGCCACACTTAGTGCTGTGGGAAAGTGGGAGGGGGCGTTGCATGGAGTTGGTAGAGTTATTTAGCCATAACAGCATTCTTTTCTCTGAGAGTCAAGGACATTCAGCCTACACCTGGAGAGGGCGTGACTGGGAAACATCTCCAGTTGGGATGGTGGATTGATTGGACCATGTGATGGACATGTGGGTGCAGGGGAAGGGACTTTGACTTTCCTTTGGGTGGGGAAAACCCGGGAGCTTTCAGATTCGGGTTTTCCCAGATGTGTCTATATGACATCTCTAATAAAATGGATCTTTGAGGACCTGCCTGCCTCAGAGTCTTAGTTGGTTGGGGGTGTTACTTGGAACCCTGACATTTTGCATCCTAGCAGAAGCAACCTCTCTTGAGCCATGGTTTATGCTCCCTCCCAAAACCTAGCAGTATTCAAAGTTGCTTCTTCCCGCATTCCCATTTGTCTCAGCTTGTTTCCTCCTGCACACTCTCACCCTATCAAATGTTGAAAGAAATGTGCTTGCCTCACACCCAACGGCAAACCTGTGTGTGAAAATCACATTCGGTCTTTGGAATGGAGTACGTTTGCTTGTTTATCAAATTTATATAGCTGCCCATCTCACGAGAAGTGACTGAGTGGGGTATGACAAATATATATATACAAACACACACACACACACACACACACACACACACACACACAAATTTAAAAAAATAGAAGTTAATTAACACTAAGAATATTATATACAAACACACACACACACACACACACACACACACACACACACAAATTTAAAAAAATAGAAGTTAATTAAAACTAAGAATATGTAAATCCTAACTTGAGAGAGAATATATCCACAGTGGGGGAGCCATTGAAACACATCTATAGATCCCAAAGCCTGGGGACATAACCAGGTCTTGAGGGACTTCCAGAACATTAAGAGGGATGGAACTAACCTAATTTTGGGGTGTGTGGAGAGAATGTTCCCTACAGTGAGCACCATAGCAGAGAAGGCCCACTGTGTAGGGCCTACCAAATGTAAGTCCCTGGCAGATGGTGTCTGCAGATGTCTCTGCCAGATCTAAAGGGACAGGATGATACAATTGGGGAGGTACTACTATATGCACTGAGAGATGTCATAGATATGCCTCAAAGAATACATATCTCTTTCCTACTTGAAGTCTGAAATTACACAGTCCTCAGGCTTATGGTCTATGCTCAGAAGTCTGAGAGGGAGGTGACGTGTGGATAAAAATGTACCAGTCCTTACCATTTGATGGGAGTATCAATCTCTGATAGTATCTGTCACTCTCAGCTACTATCTGAACACATGTTCTTCAGCCGGTTCTCTTGGAAAATCAGTCCTAGCATAGATGTTTTTGTGCATGTCACATGAAATGGAAGAGGCCCATTTGTTGACTTGCTTTCAGATATATAATCTGACCACTAGAGACACATCCGGCAAGGAATCAAGAGTTAAACATGACCCTACATGAGCACTGAGCATCAACATCCTTTCATTGTAATTTAAAAACCACAGCAACAGGAGCATCCTTGGATAGAAGGTCTACACAGTGTTGAGATGCAATAAGTAGAAGCCAGCTCTGCGGAAAAGATGTTTGCTTTCAAGTAGGAAGTCCTAATTTCTAGATGTCAGAAGAGAGGTCATTGTATAATTGGTGAGTAAGCAATAGGGAGTATCAGCTCTCCCAGTTATAGGATTGTTTTATAGAATGAGGTGGAACTTGGAATGTAGACAGTAGAATGTGTAAAATCTTGGGGTGTAGCCTCCAGGAACCAAATTATAAATGTTCATGCGACAGAAGGGAAAAATATTAAGTCCGTGACCGGACAGCAGTCACCTTAACTATATTTACCTTTAATTAAGGTTAAATGTAAATCAAAGTGAGATAAATGAGATCGCGTTTAGTTATTGTTCTGATTCCACCCACTGCTTTTTAGAATGTGGCTCCTGGGTGCCACCCCAAGGCCAAGCGTTCTTGGCAGAAATGGGAGGAGGAGTTGGGCAGGAAACTCAAAGGAGCCGTGATAAATGACCTATAAATAAGTCTCATTTTGAAAACAAGTCTCCAGATGAAATGCTTAGGGTTGAGAAATTCTGAGAAGACTGATGCATCCATGCGACCAAAGGGAACCAGAGTCAGAAGCTGTTTTCAATGACAAGACCAGAGCCTAACTAATGCTTAAGACTACAAAAACAAATACAACTCCATTAACTAGAATTCTACTGATGCTCTTGCCCAGGGGTCTGGAAACTTGGCAACTTTAAGACTTAGGGACTTCAACTCCCAAAATTCCTCAGCCAGCTGTGCTGACTGAGGAATTCTGGGAGTTGAAGTCGACAAGTTTTGAAGTTGCCAAGTTTTAAGACTTCTGCTCTAGCCGAAAGGGAAGACTGCTAGACTACCATCTAGAGCCGTGATGGCGAACCTATGGCACGTGTGCCACAGATGGCACACGGAGGCCTCTCTGCCGGCATGTGAGCCCTCGCCCCAGCTGAGCTCCGCATGCACGTGCCAGCTGATTTTCGGGTCTCTGCAGCGCTGCTGTTTAATCAAAATGCAGTTAAAACACTATACATACACAGGAGCAGATAGAGGTAAATCCTAGAGAGGCAGAAAAATGTATCACTGAACAATAGAGATGAATGCTAGAGAGGAATAAAGCTGCATACAAGGCAGACATAACACCTTTAACAGTATAGGCATGCACGGGGGGTGGGGGGAGCGTGGGGGGGCCCCCCCGCACCCTCTTTTTGGTCCCAGGAGGCTTCAGGGAGGCCTGTTAGGCCCAAAATGGGGCGTGGGGGGTGCGCAGCCCTCCCGCGTGGCCCGTTTTTGGTCCCACGAGGCTGCAGGGAGGCCTGCTAGGCCCAAAACGGGGCGGGGGGTCACACGCGCATGCGTAGGGGGAGCGCAGAGGGGTCACGTGTGAATGCACGGGGTGGCGGGGCGTGCGGGGTGGTAGTGTCACGTGCACATTGCATTATGGGTGCCAGCACGCGACAAGAAAAAGGTTAGCCATCACTGGGCGCATGCGCGGGGGGTGGTGGTGGGGTGGCACGCACATGCACAGGGTGTGTGTGTGTGCATTATGGGTGTGGGCACGCACATGTGTGCTGTTGTGCGCACACACGTGCTTTCGTCACGCGCGTGCTTTCGGTACGCAAGGACAAAAAGGTTAGCCATCACTGATCTAGAGCTTTGATTCCCAGTTTTGGGCCAACAATCCATCCAGGGATGTGAAGAAGACTCTTTTGCCAAGATGAAGGCCTTTTTCGCAACAAAGATGAAAAATGTCAAAATGACAAGAACACGTTCCATCCCCAGATTGAAGCAGATGTGGTCGTAGACATTTAGCATAAGCTGCAGTGACAACAACATGATGTCCATGACATCACTTGCCCTCCCCAATCACTCTTAGATCTCCTTGCTTGTTTTCCTCTTTGTTGGGATGGAATAGCATGGAATGGTGGGCTTTGGAAACAGGAAAATGCAGTTCCCAAGGGCAGCCCTGGGCAATTTGTGGCTTGTTTCTTGTTACAGGCTCAAAGGCCCACCTTCAAGAGGGATTTATGGCAATGCTATGGTTGAATGGCATCTCTGCCCGTTGTACATCTACACGTGGCATTTTTATAATTCTCCATTTCTCTCTACAGATAGTCCTCGATATATGACCGTAATGGAACCTGCTCATTAAGGTCATATGTCGTAATGGTTGTAACACAGGTTGGTCATGTGAACGTCCTGATTTTACTACCTTTTTTGCAAACATCGTGGCCATTAAGTGAACCGATGGTTCACTGTGGGTGAGGCTTTGCTGAAAGTAAGTGTTGGTTTTTTGGGGATTTTTTTTGGCAAAGCCATTGTAAAATACGGTCACATGACCACAGGACACTGCAAACGGTGGTAAATGCATCCATGTTGCTGAGCACCCGGAGTTCGGTCATCTGACCGTCAGAACTTTGAATCCAAGCTGTAAGTCCCCTTTTTTAGATCAGTTGTGATTTTGAATGATGTAACTGGTCATAAGTTGAGGACTTCTTGTATTTGAGAGGCCGGGATCTTTGCTACACAGTATGTACATGTGCGGGTGCTACAGAAACCTATTCTGCTCCAGGACATTATAGACACCTTCCTTAAATTAATGGTTAAAATGTTTGGCTTGACCTTGTATCTATAGAGTTAATGGGGGGTATTTTACAGGCCCCCCTTCTGCCTTATCAGCCAATAAAAATTGAGTAATATTGCACCATCCTGCCAAGTCAGTTCCCAAGGCTCCACATAGCTTACAAAGCCGTTGGCTTAGGGTAGCCATGTGTTCAATATTTAAAAGTTGAGGAACTATAAAGCGTTCCTTACTCTTACAGTTTTACCAAGAGTAAGGATCTAAAAAGCAGCGTGGTTGGGGATAAATGTCCAGCAGCCATCTCTGTGGCAGAAATACTGTATATTATGCGTTATAAATTATTAACAACTGTTCTTTATTTGTTTGTGTATATGTCACACTAGGCTTGATTTGATCATAAAAAAAAAGATAATCAGAGTTGGATTTAGTTATCTGGAGTCCACTACCATAAATTCCCAGAGCTAGGAAACCTTCCTGGAAAAAGGCAGTGGCAAACTACATCTATGTTGATGTCAAGAAAATGCCACAGATAGGCCCTTGAAGTCACAAGAGAGCTTGATCAGAGAGCTCTCTCTGTGTGTATAAGTAGATCCATACACATACAGCATATCTACACAATTCAATGGAAAGGAGCTGGGACTATACAGGCCTATAAAAACAGCAAGGAACAGCTTTCAGAGCATCTACGTAATAATTCATAAGAGTCGTGGAGGTGCAGTGGTTAGAATGCAGTATTGCAGGCTGACTCTGCCCACTGCCAGGAGTTCGATCCTGACCTGCACAAGCTTGATTCATCTTTCCGAGGTCAATAAAATGAGGACCCAGATTGTGGAGGGCAATATACTTAGGGCTGTAAAGTATTATGAAGTGGTATATAAGTCAAAGTTCTGTTGCTATTGCTCTTCAAGGGGTATCGTGGTTAAGACACTGGGCTTGTTGACTGGAAGGTCCACAGTTCGAAACCCAAGTACCATGTGGCAGGGCGAGCTCCCGTTCCTGCCCCAGTTCCTGCCCACTTACCATTTTGAAATCATGCAAATGTAAGTAGATAAATAGGTACCAATTTGGTGGGAAGTTAACAGCATTTCGTGCGCCTCGGCATATAGTCATGCTGGCCACATGACCACGGACAGCGCTGGCTCCCTCAACTAAAAAACAGATGAGCACCACTCCCTAGAGTTGGACACGACTGGACAGGGGAAACTTTTACCTTTACATAATGATTCAAGTAGAGGTTCCTCTCTTAGATTGCACAACACAAAAGGACAGGCTATGCAGGTCTTTGCAAAGGTGTGATCAGGATTCAAGAAAAGGCCCCTTAGAAACATCAGAAACATTAGAAAATATCACTATGACATCACATTTCCAGCTGGTGGATGGCAGGGTCACTCAATTTCACTAATTCAAAGTGATTTCCAAACGCACCCAGAAGCCACTTCCGCTGAAGTGAAAAACAGATAGGCCTCGAGTTACAATTGTAATGGAGCCTGCCCATCACCATCATAATAATGATACTCTTGATGGTCGTAAATTGGGTCACTCACCTGACCGACCTAATTTTACAAACTTTTCTTGCAGCGGTCATTAAGCGAACCGATCGTTCGCTATGGACGCACTTTTGCCAAAAGCTGGAAGCAAATGCTGGATTTCGGCAAAAGCACTGTAAAATGTGACCACGGTCCATAAATCCTGATATTTGCAGTGGAGGAGGGGCAGAGAAAAAGCACCCACATGCAAATTATATGCAAATCTATGTTCCCTATGTTGGTGATGCAGAAGCGTCCGCTTTACTTTTTCCCTTATAAATAAATGAATGCCATTCACTGAGCTAAAGTGGATACAGCACTGGAAAACTCTCCCTGCCGCCCCAAGCACAAAAGATCAGCCAGGGCTTTCCCTTTGCTTAACATTTGTTAGGCCTTCCTCTATTAAAATAATAAAGAAAAAGAGACAGCCTAAATCCTGGCATCTTTTCCAGGGATTAGGTGCTGACTGGGGTAAGATGGAATAATAGGATATTTTATTTGACGTGTATACTGCTTGCCATTTAAAATATCTCAAAGTGGTGTGCAATAAAAGCTCTCTCTCTCTCTCTCTCTCTCTCTCTCTCTCTCTCTCTCTCTCACACACACACACACACACACACACACACACACACACTCAGCCACACATGGAGCTGACTTCTGCATGTATAGCTGTTTGCTTGTGTACACTAGAGAAAGCGGGACAGCATTTTTAAATTTCTCTTTTCGATGACTGGCTGACCCATTCTTGTAGCAATCGCTCCTATGTCTTTTAAGTTCGTGCTAACCAGGATCCAGTTTTGGTGAGGTTTCTCCCCCCTCTTTCTTTCTGAAAGGCGGAGAGCTTTGTCTTCAAAACTGCAGTGGAACATTCATCTCTTGATAAACTGTTTATCTTAAGTTTTTATGAGGGCGCCTTCAGCAAGCCAGCCCGAGACAAGAGTGTTCAGAGTATTTGTCTTCCTTTTTAAAGGGAGAGCTGGTGTCAATGGCAAAGTATTTATACCTCTCACATTTGGCTCAGTATTTCATGGCACTGGATTTAGCCACCTCAGTCTGCCTGTCTTTTTCTATACTATCTTCTGCAATAAATCCAGCATGTCCATGTCCTATTTTCCATGTCCTAGTTTCCATGTCCTATTCTCAGAAATGACTGAATAAATATAAAATTAAAGTGCTAAGATTAGAGTAGTTTTAGAGGGGCAAAGTGAAAAAGAACATCAGAGTGCTTAGGATATTGTTCAGATCTCGTAATATGAAATAATCAATGACATGCGTCATATATGGAGCATATATGGAGTATATATATCTTCATTAACTGGTTCTTAGCATAATTGATATCTCAGTATCGCGAATAAAGCTGGTGCAAACTACATTTTGGGAGGTGTATTTTTCAACTAACATTTGTTATAAGGACAAATTGTTTCCAGAGAACAAGATATTCCAAAAGCCCACATGAATATCAAAATCCTAACTTTGGGTGCTCCAGCACTACACAACTCCAAGACAATCTCACCTAGTTTGGGCAGGAAGATAGTTGGCATTTTCACTGATCAGTCTCTAATCCAACTCGGATACAAACGTTAGCCCAGGAGCTGAAAAGACTTTTATCTCCTGTGAGAGGAAAAAGATTCATTACAGACCTCAATTCCTTCTTCTTTGCAACTGTCCTGCCTGTTACATACTTAACTATGTTTTTGGATGGGCAGATCTGGATAAGATCAGATTCACCCATGAATATTTTATTTATTTATTTATTTCGTCAAGCATGCATTAGATAACAGATATAAGTATAAACATAACTATGAATACATGAAATGGATACAAATAAAAGGGAACATTAGGACAGGGACGGTAGGCACGCTGGTGCGCTTATGCACGCCCCTTACAGACCTCTTAGGAATGGGGTGAGGTCGACAGTAGACAGTCTAAGGTTAAAGTTTTGGGGGTTTGGGGAAGAAAACACAGAGTCAGGTAGTGCATTCCAGGCATTGACCACTCTGTTGCTGAAGTCGTATTTTCTGCAATCAAGTTTGGCGCGGTTTACCATAAGTTTGTATCTATTATGTATGCTTGTGTATTGTTGTGGTTGAAGCTGAAGTAGTCATTGACAGGTAGGACATTGT
>QLTV01000392.1:1640632-1673255 GCA_003457575.1 Thermophis baileyi
AAGTGTTCCAAGATTTGAGGGGCTGCCACAGAGAGGAGGGGGTCAAGCTATTCTCCAAAGCACCCGAAGGACAGACAAGGAATAATGGATGGAAACTGATCAAGGGGAGATTCAACCTAGAAATAAGGAGGAACTTTCTGACAGTGAGAACAATCAACCAATGGAACAGCTTGCCTTCGGAAATTGTGGGAGCTTCATCACTCGAGACTTTCAAGAAGAGATTGGACTGCCATTTGTCAGAAATGGTGTAGGGTCTCCTGCTTGAGCAGGGTGTTGGACTAGATGACCTACAAGGTCCCTTCCAACTCTGTTAATCTGTTAATCTGTTAAGAGTTTAGGGTAGCCCTATTCTTACCCAAAGTGAAGCTTGAAGTATAAGGATAGAAGTGTCAAAGTAGAGAATCGCTTTGCCTCCACTGAGAGATGTAGTTATGCTACAGAGCGTAAAAAGGCACCAGGGTAGAAGGCAGAATGAAACCCATTTTCTAGGCAGCCCAGCAGGTGCCTGGCTCCCAAATCACATCTCACAAAGGCTGCTAAAGAAACAGTTCACTGCTTGTAGTAATGACCAGCCATAGGTTGCCCCTGAGTTCGTCTAAAATATATTTGCTAACATCCAATCAGATGAAATATTGCTTTTGTTATTTGAAAGGACAATACCGAAGACATAGACTAATGTTCTGTATAATTAAAAATGAGTAACTTAGATGGAATTATGATTCTTATGGTTGGTCACACAGTCAGCCAGATATTAAGACTCGATTTGCATTTTTATCCACCTATCCAGTCTTTCCCAAAGACCTGGGATAAGCAGATGTTATTGTTTAATGGTGTTAAAAGGTATCATCAGAGCCGTGGTGGCGCAGTGGTTAGAATGCAGTATTGGAGGCTACTTCTGCTGACTGCCAATTGCCAGCAGTTCAGCAGTTTGATCCTCACCGGCTCAAGGTTGACCCATCCTTCCATCCTTCCAAGATCGGTAAAATGAGGACCCAGATTGTTGGGGGCAATATGCTGACTCTGTCAACCACTTAGAGAGGGCTGTAAAGCACTGTGAAGCAGTATATAAGTCTGAGTGCTATTGCTATTGCTATCATCGCAGGATGTAAGCTGTTCCAAGTAAAGCTTCCTTTTGCAATTGACTGATACTGATTTTGTCAATGCCGATGGTGTTCAAGTGCTGCTCCAGTTATGGGATGGTACCCAAGGCACCTATTACTATTGGTATCACTTATTATTATGTGTGGGTAATCTACAGTTAGATTCACAGTCTAAGACTGCTGGAAACTCAATACTTCAAGTCCTAACCAAGGATCCAAGAATTATTAAGATAATGTTTAAAAATATAGGCAGTTCCAATCAGAGTGTAGGTTTTTTTGTTTCTTGTTTTTTTTTTTAAAAAAAAATTAGGTTGTTGTATTAGGCATGTTATGAGCAAGATGTCTGCCAGTTTGGATTTTAAAATATTTTAAGATCTTTATTAGTATTATTACCAACCGTTCCTGAAGCAGCCCACGTGAGCGGACAAGTACTCAGCTCTCTTATTTTTTCTCTCAAAAAGAACTTAGTGAAGTAGGTTGGACTAAGAGAAGTGCTGGCGCAGTGTCCTTCAAAGACCTCCTAGGCCTGAGGCTGAACTTAAACCAGCATGTCCCCATCGGTAGTCCTCCTAATCACTATGCCACACCAGCTATTTCAGACTCAAAGGGCTGACTTCTATTATATGTATTATGTTACAGTTTTCATGCATGTATTTCACAAAATGGCAGGAAACCTTGCTGATGGTTTTCAACAACCACGGTTTCTGAAAGCCCCAGAAATGGAATTCCAAAGCCACAAATTAGCAGCAATGCCAATTTAGGGTTGTCACATCTTTAAATTAAGGTAAAATAGTCTCCCTGTTTCTTCTTGACACTTCTGGGTGGAAATTGAGGTTCCAGGTATGCTTCCTGCATACAACCTATGTACCCATCTGGAAGTGAGAATGAAACAGACAAATCTTTCCATTTTTCCTTCTCAATTACTTCACTTACAGGAACACCATAAATTACTTTTATCCCATTAATGAATACATGTACAAGCTCTTGATAAAGAAAATACCATCTGCTCAGCCTGGTTTTACAGAAGGCTAATTTATGGAATTTGTCTCTCAGGTACGTAATACTAAGAAGTTGCTGGGAGACTAAAGTGGAGATGCAGCGCAAGACCAGAATCCTAACTAAATATACAGGGATTCAAACCCAAACCTCTAACTAGAAGCATACAAAAATGTTTTCCTGTCATCAACATTTTCCCACCATGTTAAATTTTTTTAATTCGGTCCCCAATTGTTCCTCTTGCTTGGTGAAGAAGAGTGAGAATTTAATTGTGTGGAAAGCGAAATAAATCTGGCGTACATTGAGACAACTTTTCTTGCTTCCTGTTCGGTTCCTCACTAATAGACCAAGAGTCAGTTTGGTCTAATGGTTAAGGCACCAGGCTAGAAACCAGGAGACTGAGAGTTCTAGTCTTGCCTTAGGCACAAAAATCTGGCTGGGTGGCTTTCGGTCAGTCCCTCTCCCTCAGCCCAACCCAACCTATTCACAGGATTGTTGTTATGGGGATAATAGGAGGAGGAAGGAGTACTAGGTATGTTTGCCACCTTGAGTTATTTATAAAAACAATAAAGGCAGGATAAAAGAAATATTTAAGAATAGGAGTTCTGAGAGATGCTGTCAATCAATGAGGAATTGTGGCACACTGCCATTTTCCCTCTGAATTTCTATTGAGAACTCATGGTAGTGGAGATATTTGGCCTAAAGAGCTGCCTACTCCTAAGCTGGTCACAGGAGGACTGGGCATCTCCTCCCTTCCCTTGTTCCCCATAATGAAGCATGACTGCAGTAAACCAGATCTTTTGATCGGGCCTCTTCACATCCATCTAAATAGAAAGCAAGCCTTCCTTCCTCCCCCCCCCCCACCCTCCCCCCCCCCAACCCTCCTCACCTCGCTACTGTTTTTACTTTATTTCCAGAATTACATCTTGAGTTTTTTAAAACGCACACATCCTTGGGCTACAGGCCTACAATCTCTACTTTTTCCCATTTCTTTTGTACACATCCTCCATAAACTCACAACAGTCAAACCAGCTGTAGGATTGGGCAACTCTGTAGGCCGTTATTTATTTCATTTATATGGCTGCTCATCTTAAACCAAACTTTGAGAGGCTTGCAACCCAAGAATAAAAACAATACATACCATACAATGCAATAAAAACAGGAAAACACATCTGTGATATGTGTCAGAGCGCTTGAGTTTTAGTTCTTTGTAAAGATAACCTATAACAGTGATGGCGAACCTTTTTTTCCTCGGGTGCCGAAAGCGTGTGTGTGCGTGCTATCACACGCGCGCGAGTGCCCACACCCATAATTCAATGCCCCCCACCCCCCTGCGCATGCGCATGCACGTGTGACCCCCCCGTGCTGCCCCGCCCCCATGCATGCACGCAGACCCCCCCCCTGCTCCCCTGTTTCCCAACTTCTGGTGGGCCCAGTAGGCCCGTTTTTCGCCCTCCCCAGGCTCCAGAGGCTTTCTTGGAGCCTGGGGAGGGCGAAAACGGCCTCCTCCACCCCTCGGAGGCCCTCCGGAGGCGAAAAACGGCCTCCCAGAGCCTCCGCGTGAGCTGAAAATCAGCTGGCCGGTGCGCACATGCACGCTGGAACTGAGCTAGGGCAACGGCTCGCGTGCTGGCAGATATGGCTCCACGTGCCACCTGTGGCACGCGTGCCATAGGTTCGCCATCACTGACCTATAACTACTATGCCATTTAAGCTTGCATGATTGCTCAAAGAAATGGAGTTAGAGAAGGACATGTTTTTAAAGGCTCAAAGGTCTGCCACTCCCCAAAGCAGCACCATATGCATTGTCCGCCATTGCCTCCATGTTTCTGCAATTCTCTATCAATAACTCATACTGCATCCAGTTTTGGTCACCACAATATAAAAAGATGTAGAGACTCTGGAAAGAGTGCAGAAAAGAGCAACAAAGATGATTAGGAGGCTGGAGGCTAAAACACATGAAGAACAATTACAGGAATTGGGTATGTCTAGTCTAATGAAAAGAACGACTAGGGCTGACATGATAGCAGAGTTCCAATATTTGAGGGGCTGCCATAAAAAAGAGAGGGTCAACCTATTTTCCAAAGGACCAGAAGGCCAGACAAGAAGCAATGGGTGGAAACTAATCAAGGAGAGAAACAACCTAAAGAAAAATGTCCTTACAGTCAGAACAATTAAGCAGTGGAACAGCTTGCCTTCAGTTGTGGGTTCTTCATCACTGGAGGTTTTTAAAAAGAGATTAGACAACCATTTGTCTGAAATGGTATAGGGCAGTGGTTCTCAACCTTTCTAATGCCGCGACCCCCCTGCGACCCCCCCACCGCCGCACCGCGACCCCCTCCCTACCCTCTCCCCACGCAGGATGAGGTGATAAAGGGGGCGTGGCACCAGGGGTGAAATGCTCCCGGTTTGGGCTTGCCTGCGGGTCGCCAGACAGCTGGTAACGACAGAAGCGGGAGACTTCGCCCACCCGCCCGGATGCCGCCNACATGCGCAGAAGGTAGAAGAACCCAAATGGCGGCGTCCGGGCTACCAGCTGTCCGGCGACCCGCAGGCACGGCCGAACCGGGACCTTTTCACCCCTGCAGTGATGGTGGCACCAAGATGGCGGGCTAACGCGCGCGGCGACCCCTGTGAAATGGTCGTTCGACCCCCAAAGGGGTCGCGACCCACAGGTTGAGAACCGCTGGTATAGGGTCTCCTGCTTGAGCAAGGGGGTTGGACTAGAAGACCTCCAAGGTCCCTTCCAACTGTTATTCTGTTAATTCCTCCAAGTTTACCAATTCACTTTTTAGCTGCTCATATCCCTAATCAACTTTGGACCCTGGCTGCTATCTTTTATTGCCTAGCCCTGATACTTCTTCCTCTCGCTCATGCTTCAAGCTATTGTCTCAGTTCTTTAGTGGGGCTGCAAAATTCTGAATGACTACTACCTGGCAACAAACAGCTAGAGTTTTATTTATCCCTTTGCTGCAATTTAGATTTTTTTGCACCCCATTCTGTAGCTTTAGATCCCCAGGGGGGGGGAGGTTTCTCCAAAATAATCCCAATGGGATTTTCATTGGGCTGAAAGAATTTTATTACTCAAGGCAAAGACGATGGTGCCCCCTTGTACTGGATTCACATTGATTGAATGTTGAATTGTAATTTCAACATGAGAGGGTGGAGAGGAAGGTTTGATGTTGCAGCCCTGAGACACTGCCTTATCACCAAAGATTTTATTATGAGCAACTTTATTATAATTCATTGGTCTGTTGACCACTTCACTGTGATTGAACTCATCTAACGTTCTCCAGGTGTTACATGTGTTGATACTTTAAATTTGTATTTCCATAATTTCTATCATTATACAGGTAGTCCTTGACCTATAACCATTTAAGGACATTTGAAGTTACAATGGCAATGAAAAAAGTGACTTATGATGTTTTTCACATTTAAGACCGTTGCAGCATCCCATGGTCACATGATAAAAATTTGGACGCTTGGCAACTGGCATGTATTTGATGGTTGCTGTGTCCCAGGGTCACCTTTTGCGACTCTCTGACAAGCAAAGTCAATGGGGAAGCCACATTCACTTAACAACCATGTTACTAACTTAACAACTGCAGTGATTCACTTAACAATTGTGGCAAGAAGTCATAAAATTGGGCAAAACTCACTTAACATCTGTCTTGCTTAGTGGTGGAAACTTTAGGCTCAATTGTGGTTGTAAGTTGAGGACTATTTGTATGTGTTCAATATGTATATTCATTGAAATGCATTTATTTATGCATTGTCTTGGGGCAACCTTTAAAGATCAAATCCATTAAAAAAAGGTACTTCCTTACATGACATATTTACCTGTCGAATTTGCCATAAGGAATCATGATGGTCACCAACTTGGATGACTTTAGAATAAAGTTAGACAGATTCACTGATCAAGCTATCTACCTATCCCTTTTGCTAACTTCTGTTTCTTGGTATTGGATCTCATTCCTCTTTCTCCGTTGTCTAAATCTCACACACCACGTTAAATCCATTGCATAGCTTACAGCTCCCTAACAGCAGATATAACTCAGTGGTTTGGTTCGTCAGCTCCTTTGATCTTAAAACCATTCAGTTCCAACGCAAGAGACACAAAGTACCTAAGATGGCATTTTTATGCATGCTCATCTCACAACAGGCTCCACTGAATTCAACCAGGCTTTCCATGGAATGAATATGCATGGAATCCATCTGTCTGCACATCGTAGTCAGAGTAATGTGGTTTATTTGAGAAATGGTGCCTGCTCATTCCGTCCCCCATTTTCTGCACATTGGTAGAAAGATCTTAGCAGAAACCAAGACAGGTACCCGTGTCTTTTTAAAAAATAATAATTTTATTGTTACAATAAAAAAGATAGAAACTAATATCAGCTAAAAAAGAAAATGCAAAAATAAAAAATAGAAAATAAAGAAAAGAATATTGTAAAGAAAAGAAAATATATAATTGACTTTCCCCTTCAGCACAAGTATAGACAATTGTAGTAACTTATCACCTTCTCTTAAAATACAAATGATCTCTTCTTCTCATATCTTCTCTCTTATCTGTAAACAAATCCTTAAAGCCTCCTCAGTCAGTCCTGATGTCAGCAAAAGTCTGAGATAATAACGTATCTCTTTTTACCTTGATCAAATAAACTTTCTATTCCTTTTTTTTAACAATCTTGATCTTTAAGATATACTTTTGTGCATATGAGCAGGGCAACTGGGCAATGAAATCCTCTTTCTCCAGAGTACTGTTCCAATTTTTAAAAAGGTAAAAAATGTTCTCTGGCTGAGCTTGATTTCTCCTGGCTACCTGCAGTTTTCTTAGCAACAATATTAAAATGTTTTATTACAGCCAGGATGCTTTTTTGCAGGATCCAATCTGGTTGGTCACTGGGACCAGAGGTTTAGTTTTTTTGAGCTTTTGGACTTGTGCTGGAACCCCATCCTCAGGGAACTTCTCTCTACCAGAATGTGTGCTTTGGGCTATTCTATGAGACTCAGATTGGATCCTGCAACATTATCATGAGACACGTATATGTGAGGTTACTTTTTCATCATTCAGCCCAACCCACCTCGCAGGGTTGTTGTGTGTGTGTGTGTGGGAAAAGGATGAGAAAGGGGTGCTGGATATGTTTGCCACCTTATTTGTAAAAATAATAAAGGCGGGATACAAATAAAAAAATTAAAAATTCCCAATCTAGAATTCTCTGGTAATCTAAGCACTACCATCCAAGTATTAACCAGATTGAATCCCGTTTTAGCTTCAGGGCCCAAGAAAGGTTGGCCAGACGCTGTCACTAGCCTAATAATCCAGCCCCTATTGATACTCTAGTCTAGATGGAAAGATGGACACCAATTTCCTTCCTAGATCTTCTCCAGCTCTTCTTTGAGAGCTTCTTGCAAGAGCAGCTCTTAAAACACGGGGGCAGATCGGCATTTACCTTCAAAAGCCCCCGTTCAATCGTCCTTCCATTAGGTGCCCCTTCGTAGATCTCTCAGTTAATTAATCTGGGATCTATTTATATAAAATCCCCAGATTATTTACGGGGTTCCCGAAGCCATCAGAAAGAAATGATGAGAAATTTGGGCTGCGGAGAGGGAGGGGGAGGTGAAGTTTCTTTTTAAATTTCAATAGTATTCTCTCCTTCCCTTCAATAGTATTCTATTCTATTCTATTCCCGCCTTTCACTTCACCCCCCCCCCCAGCCCCGCCATCTCCCTTTTCCATTCACATTCCCCTCGCCTAAGTTGGCGCCAGCATCGGAGGCTTGCCTCTGTGTTTACGTCCTGGAGACGGAGGACAATATTTCAGTTTGGAGCCGAGCCACGGGGATCCGCTCGACGGGCCCTCCCCTCCCCCCACTTCTCGCCCGCCCCTGGGAATAATCGCCCGCGCCCCTCTGCCTCTCGGCTCCCGCTTTCAAACGGGGCGGGCAGGCGGGCGAGTGTGCCAAATCGGCGGAACCGCCTCGCAGCCTGACGCGCCTCGCCCCGCCGCAATGAAAGGAGTCAATTAGCAGACACCTCGGTGGGAGCTCAATTGCCCGAGCAGGAGAGGCGACCCTCGTCTCCCCACTGAGGGCAGCGTTGGCGGTGGGGATGGGGGCGATGGTTTCGGCCAGAAACAGCGGACGAACGATGGAGGGGGCCGATCGAACAGGCGGGCGCGCCAATTCGAGGCTGCTTGAATAATGGGATTCGAGGCTGCTTGAATAACGCGCGCCTCCCTCGGTCTCCGGAGTCGAAGCCTCCGGAGGATGCCCTCGTGAGACGGACGCCAAGCCAAAAAATGGCGGGCAGCTCGGGGAAGCTGCAGTAGCCCGATTTCTAATGAAGGACTCTGCCTTGGGAAGGCTCATTCGCCCGCGTCTTTCTGAAGAACAAACTTGGTGGCAAGGGCAGTGGCAAGGAGGGAGCCCACCAAGGGATACCCAGAGAAAATCGGGCATAGGGCTTTGTTTTAAAAATACAGGTAGTCCTCGACTTACAACAGTTAGTGACCGAAGTTACAACGTCACTGGAAAAAAAAAAGCAACTTACACGTGACCGTGATGCAGCAGCAGTCGCAGCAGCAACAACATGGTGACTTGCCCAAAATTTGGATGCTTGGCAACTGGTTCATATTTATGGCGGTTGCAGTGTCCCCGAATCATGTGAACATTTTTGGTGACCTTTTGACAACAGGGAAGCCAGATTCACTTAACAACTGGGTTATTAACAACTGCAGTGATTCGCTTAACAACGGTGGCAAGAAAAGTCATAAAGTGAGACACTTAACAAATGTCTCACTTAGCAACATAAATGTTGGGCTCAATTATGGCCGTAAGTCGAGGACTACCTGTATTAACAGTGGATCAAAATACCCTTCCCGTGTGGATGGCTGGAGGCAGTTATCTTCCTTCTCTGAAAGGAGGCTTTGACTTGGAGAATGAACCAACATTTAAAGTCTGTTAATCATGGGCTCAAATCTGACTCTTGCCTCTTGATGGAAGGGACTTAAAGAGGCACAGAATGATACAGTGCTTGAAAAAGTGTGTGTTGCGGCTTTGCAGCCTTTACATCTATTCCTCCTGTTCCATTGGGCAGAACCAAAATGAAAGAAAATTGCCTCCTGGTAAATAAACCTCATTACCCATTTCTGCCATGTCTCAGCACAAATTGTCAGTTTCTTTCACACAGATAGCTGCCATCCAGATAAACGCTTTGGATGTCTGAATTGGTGATTACAAAAAGACTTCTAATAATCAAGCTAAGATTTTAGCAAGGTGCGTGTTTCCAGATTAAAAACCTGGTCTGTTCAAGAAGATGATGGGATTCAGCATAACACTCATGATGATCTATATTTCCTCGAAGAAGCTCATGATATGTTGGCTACAATGACTCTTAACTCACAATGACAAGGTTCATACTTGACAATATGCCACAGAGTGGATTGTTTGGTTTGAGGGACACTGATGTGGATTGGCAAAATTTCTGAATTGCCTGGAGTCAGTTCTATGTATCACTAATTCATCTAGTTCCCTTTGATTGACATTGACAGAAACCCTGCTTTAAAATGAGCAAGCGAAGTTTTGGATCAGCCATACTGATACTCTGGATGGAAAATGGAACATTCTGTAAGCAAAATATGCTCTTATCATGGAGTAACACCCTCTGCATAATTTATCAGAGGAAAAAATACATGTGCTGTAACATATTGCTGTTCGTTCCTGCTAATGTTATGGGCTGCATCTTTGCTAGCTTAGACCATGTCTTCATTTCTGTTTAACCACAGGGCAATCATTCCTCGACCATTGCATTGAAAATACAATCATTTGGTATCAGAATAATGTCATTAGCCTAGTATAGGTTATTAATGTTACTTACCCACGCTGCTTGCATGGGTTGGAGGCCTGTTTTTTCCGAGTGAGCAATTTCAGCCAATATGAGTGGGGGAGAAATGTTCAGACCTGTGGCCATTCTTGGGGGGGGGTTCATAGGGTTCAATATTTTCCCCCATGTTTTTTTTAACATCTACTTGCCATTACTAGGGAAAGGAAATGAGTCCCTGCAGATTTTACTCCACTAGTTGTTCCTGACTCTAAGAGGTGGCGCTCATGTCCGATTCAAGGCCGTGAGCCAGTGCTGTCCAAAGACGTTTCCGCAGTCATGTGGCTAACATGATGTTGCGGAGCGCTGTTTCGTCCTCACCAAAGTGGTACCTATTTATCTACTCACATTTGCCTGGTTTCAAACTGCTAGGTGGGCAGGAGCTAGGCCACCCATCACTCTGTCATGCAACACTCGAGTCTCAAACCCAGGCTATTGGCTTTCCAGCCAACAAACCCAGCAACTTAATTGCTGAGCCGGGAGGTAGTCAGAATGTAGAGGTAACCATGCATAGATATCTTCCTTCAGCAGGAGTTGCAGTAGACATTCTGTCTTGGTGTCCGGAGCTTGTCAGGATCTAGATGAGCTAAAAATAAAAAAAAACCAGGAAGCGTAATTCCAGCGAAACAAACTTGCTGTTAGTCAGAAGGCTTTGGGTCCTCTGCCAGCTCCTTCAGTAGCTCTGGATGAATTGCTCTGTTCTTGAAGGAGAAGGTCTGCATCTTAGAGGGCCCTCCTGGATGGACAACTACTGCTAGAAGAGTAGGTGGAATCTGTGGCCAGATGGATCTTGCCCAGCTATGGCTGGTGCAAGAGTCGCAGCCTTTAGCCGTGGTAATTCACGTCCTCCTTGCTTACTGACAGCATTGCTACAATGTGCTTCACTTGTGCTTGCCCTTGTAGATGGCTTGGAAACTTCAGCTGGTGCAAAACACAACAGCCTGCCTATCGGTAGATGTAAGCGGTTTTAATAATATAACAATAATGTTGCAGGCACTGCATTGACTATAGGCCTGATTCCGGGCACAATTCAAGGTGTGGGTTATTGCCTATAGCTTATTACTCCGTGTACATGAAAGACTATCCTTTCCGTTTGATAAGGCCAGGGAGCAAGACTCCAGGTCCTCCTTCTCAACCAAGATCAAGAAGGGATGCACATGGAAATGAGCTTTTTGTGTGGCTACCCGATTCCTTTGACACATTCTATTCCCTGAAATTTGTAGGTTCTCCTACACTCTGGTTAGTTGCTAAAGTCTTGACTTTCAAAAATGGCATTTAGAGAATCTTTGCAGAATAGGACTGAGGTACATCCCTTTTTAAAGCAGGGGTTCTTAACCTTTTTTGTGCCATGGATCCCTTTGGGAGTCTGAGAAAACTATGGATTTTTCTCAGAAAGATGTACAGAAAGTCCTTAACTTACAACCATTCATTTAATCACCATTCAAAGTTACAGTGGCACTGAAAAAAGTGACATAACCAGGGGTGGGTTCCACTTACCTTCCCTACCAGTTCGCATCACGACCCTACGTCACGTCGGGGAAATGACCCTCTGCGCATGCGCAGAAGCCTCTGCACATGCGCAGAGGGTTCTTTGCCAGCCGTGGCGACTGGACCGGTTCGGGGGCGTGGACAGCCGGCCATCGCTGCTGGTTCAGCGAGTGGGTGCAAATTTCCACCACCGGTACGGGCGAACCGGTCCGAACCGGCAGCAACCCACCACTGCTTATAACCATTTTTCACACATGACTGTTGCAGCATCCCCATGGCCACGTGATCAAAAGTCAGATGCTTGGCAGCTGGCATGTATTTATGATGGTCGCAATGTCCCAGGGTCATGTGATCACCTTTTGCAACCATCTGACAAGCAAAGTCAGTGGGGAAGCGAGATTCACTTAACAACCATGTTACTAACTTAACAACTGCAGTGATTCTCTTAACAATTGTGGCAAGAAAGGTTACAAAATGGGGCAAAACTCAGTTAACAACGGTCTTGCTTAGGAACAGAAATTGTGGGCTCAATGTGATCGTAAGTCAGGGATTACCTAGTTTATAAAATAAAATACATATAATTTGTACTACCAAGGAAACCAATTATGCCCAAATACAGTCATCAAAATATTAAAATGAACACATATGTAATATAGTACATATGTGTCCTTGACGTACGACCAGAATTAAACCCAGAATTTATGTTGCTAAGTGAAACTACCTTTAAATCGGTCACAAGCAATACACTCTTTGGGGTATAGCAATTTTAGTGAGAGTTATTGAAGTCAACATATATATTTGGGCTTAAAAACAGTACTTTGTTGCCTGCATGTGTTATGAAATGAAAAGCTAGATTTCAGTCAGAGCCTGATTAAAATAAAATTGACGTTTCCCCCGCCCCCCATCCAGGTTCATAGACCCCCAGGAGGAGTCTGTGCAACCTAGGTTAAGAACCCGTATCTCGAAGTTTATTGATTGATCAATTTGTTTACTATAACTGCAGAGGACTCTCACTAGCATACAACATCATGCATTGTTTTTATGTTGTAGTTATGTAGATTTTTGTTTTATCGTATTTATAAAACAGCCTCGACTCAGGAACAAAGCAGGTTATAAACCGTTGTGAACAAACAAACAAACATTCTGTCTTTCAAGAAATGTTGCCATCAATTTAGCGCTCTGCTGGATTCTTCCTTCTTGCTGCTGCATGCTTTCCTGGACATTTTATGACACAGTGGGATCTAGGACATGAGGCAGATCTGCTAAGAGAATCCTGGTGTCCTGTCTCCCCATCCCCCCACTTTGTTTCTGCTACAGTATCATGATTGGTAGGTGTCTTTCTCCATGACTGGTGGTCTATTGAAGGAGTGTGCGTGTGTGTGTGTGTGTACACAGCAAGCCTGGAAGATGCTTTGCCTATCACGCCCTGTATTTGTATCATCATAGCACTTGTATAATCTCAACATCCCGTTCTGCAATGATTTCAAACAGACACAGTAGAAACAATGGAGGACAGCTAACTTAAATTTCATGTTGGCATAGTTTTCTCCTGACTCAAAAATGGGGTGGCTAGCTCTTTAACTCAGTATAGAGCAGGGGTCTCCAACCTTGGCAGCTTTAAGACTTGTGGACTTCAGTTGAAGTCCACAAGTCTTAAAGTTGCCAAGGTTGGAGACCCCTGGTATAGAGGGGGAAAGTCCCTTGTTTTGTCTGGTAGGTTTTTCAGTCAAGGTGTCCTTCAGACCTTTAGGGAACTATTTATTTATTTAAGAAATTTATATTGCCGCCTATTCGCACATGGCGACTCAAGGCGGCTTACAAGAATATAAAAACCTCAGTAGTGGGTTCTAAATCCGGTCGCTACTGGTTTGTGCGCATGCTTCCACGCGCGATGCTTCTGCACATGCACAGAACCGTCCTGGGCGGGTGGGCAGAGGCTCCCACTGCCGCCACTACCAGTTCTCCGAACCAGGCCGAACCGGGAGCAACCCACCGCTGAAAAACCTCATATAAAAACAATAAAGCTAATAAAAGAGAGAATCATAAAATAATATAATAAAATAACCCCCCCCCCGCCCCGGCGACAACATATCACGCGAGCCATTTAATGGGCTCCATCCCGCTCTGCGTTCCCCAGGCCCACTGGCAGAACCAGGTCTTCAGCGCCTTCCGGAAGAGTATTAGAGTGGGGGCCATTCTAATCTCTGGGGGAATGATGTTCCAGAGAGAGGGAGCCACCATGGAGAAGGACCTTCTTCTGGGTCCCACCAGGTATATCACCCTAGGGGATGGGACCCGCAACATTCCCTGCCTCCCCACTTTGATGGGTCAGGTAGATGTGACCGGCAAGAGACGGTCCCTCAGATAATGAACTAAGGTGTAAAGCTGTGTGCTCTGCGTATTGCTCATTGCTATCCCATATTATTTTTTTCTCTTTCTCTCTAATCCATAAGTTGATCAGCCATAAAGCAGAAAGCACTGTACAAATATCAGTAATACAAAATATAGGAATAAGTCAAAATAGACTTATTCCTATATTTTGTATGCCTGCTATTTGTACAGTGCTTCTGCTTTATAACTGATCAGTTTATTCTTTCTCTTCTTAAAGTTGGATTCAGTGTCCTTAAATCATACTTTCAAGAAGTTGATTGCTGCCTCATAATCTAACAAATGTAATTTGAGGGAAGCCAAGGACAACTGGAAGACAGCCAGGCAGACAGTGAGTGGTATCAGTTGAACAAACAGAGGCTTGGTAGTCTGGATTTATCAAGTTGCTAACTCTATCAAATGATTGCCTTAATCTAACCTTTGCCACTCAGACAGTCTCTAGATGAGGCTGCAACCTCTACAATGCCTGTATCTTAGGAAAGTTGTCTTAAGCCACTGTTTCTTAAAGTGTGGTCTCTGGGGTCCCCCCATGACTCTTTCTCTCAAAGGTCCACAAAACTGAAGTTATTTGCCATGTAGTGAAGAGTTACTGTGTGAGAGTTGGGTGGTAGAGGTGGGTTGCTACCGGTTCGGACTGGTTGGCCCGAACCGGTAGCAACCTGCTGGTGATGTCACAATGATGTCACTGATCTGGTTCGGTCGGTGCTGGTCCGTGGGTGCCGCCATCTTTTTTTTTGATTTTTTTCGATTTTTTTCCCCGAATTTTTTAAATTTTTTATTTCTTCTGCGCATGCGCAGAAGTCGAGTTTCTGGTACTGCGCATGCGTCGCCATCTTGTTTTTGGCTTTTTAAATTAAAAAAAAATTTTTTTTACTGCACAGGCGCGGCCATGCGGCGCGGGAGGAAGTGAACCGGCAGCGAGGTAAATTAGAACCCACCCCTGTTGGGCGGCTATATAAATTAGTTTAATAAAAATTGAAAACAATGACACTCTTCTCATTCTTGCTTTTGTTAAAAATATAGGGTAGGCTCATGGAAAAATATTTTATTTATGTTAATATCTAATAGGTTTAACATTATTTTTACCTGATTCAGCAAATAAATATTCTGTGGCTTGATCAATTTTGATGTGTAGTTTGGCGAATATTGATAAAAACAATCTATTCAAACAAATGCTCTTTTGAGGTCCTCCATAATTTCTAAAATAGGAGGGGGTCCTGACAGGAAGAAGCTTAAGACACACTGGTATACGTTAGAGGGCAGTTTCACGTTAACAACACAATGTCCAGAGGTGACACAACAGCTTGTGCCTGCTGATTTCACGGCTGCTTTTATTTTTCTTCTAATGATCTTCCAACTTCTCCCCTTTCCCTTTTTACTACTCTAGGCCTTCAGGATCCCATCTGCGGGGGTTCCATCTGTAAAACACTGCATTCAACTGGCAGGTATTCAACTGTATGAAACATTTATATCAGTGATGATTTAGGCAAGCTCTTTGGTTCTGAGACTTTTGAAAAAACCTTGTACTATTCTCTGCAGTCAGAATTGTACTGGGCAAGTTCTTTTAGATTGGATGTCGTTGGCCTGGTTAATAGGCCCTTGAAGTCATATCATAGGACCTGACACAGTCTCTTTATCTCAGCCTCAAGGACAAATCCCAGGGATACTGATGCTTTCTCTTTAATTTTATCTTGAGTGGCGACAGCAGCCACAGAACACCCTTGTTTGTGAGATTATCACACAGAGATCTTATCTTAACTTTTTAAAAACTGAAAAAAGCTGCCCAGAATATTTTCTGAGAGAACACAGCCTCTTTCTTCCTCCCCTCTCAATGGTGGAGGTGACTTTTGTTGCTCTGCTTGACGCGGTGGCTCAGTGGCTAAGACGCTGAGCTTCTCGATCAGAAATGTCGGCAGTTCGGCGGTTCGAATCCCTAGTGTTGCATAACGGAGTGAGCTCCCATTACTTTCCCCAGCTTCTGCCAACCTAGCAGTTCTAAAGCATGTAAAAATGCAAGTAGAAAAATAGGGACCACCTTTGGTGTGAAGGTAACAGCGTTCCGTGCGCCTTTGGCATTTAGTCATGCCACATGAGCACGGAGACGTCTTTGGACAGCGCTGGCTCTTCGGCTTTGAAACGGAGATGAGCACCGCCCCCTAGAGTCGGGAATGACTAGCAGGTATGTGCGAGGGGAACCTTTACCTTTACCTTTAACCTTCCAAGTAGGTGTAAACTACCTGGTTCCAGAGGAAGCTGAGATCCGACCATGTCTCAGCACTGCCCTGAGTGAGCCCAACCAGAGCAATGCAAAGTCAATGGTGATCAGCAGAGAGACATTTGGCCTTGTTTGTTGAATAATACCTTAGAGCCTTCATAAGCTTTCAGTTATTCAATTAAATAATTTCCCCATCCATAAAAGACTTGGCATTGCTTCGCTTATCACTATATTTTTTGATGTTGGAGCTATACTATCTTTCCTCTGCTTGACTCTTGGTCCATTTACCATATTTTTCGGAGTATGATGCACTTTCCCCCCCCCCAAAGAGGGTGGAAATGTTGGTGCGTCTTATACACCGAATACAGCCATTTTTGGCCTCCCGAAGCCCTGCCCCGCGTGAAAACGGGTGCGCAGAGGGTTTGGGAGGTCTGCAGAGTGCTCCTGGGGGCTGGGGGAGGGCAAAAACTTTTTTTTCTTACTTATCTCTTCGAAATCTTGGTGTGTCTTATACACCGGTGCGTCTTATAGTCTGAAAAATACGGTACTTATCTGACTCTTTGATATTCAACTGAGCACCACTAGGTTGGCCAAACTGACTTTTGTCACGATTGTTGGCCACACTAGGTGGACCAGGCCAGGAAACTGACTCCAGAGGAAGGCTAAAACCATTTTTATTGAGTTTGGCTGTAATAATAGAAACTTACACATCTGATTGGGCACTTCCTCCTGCTCCTTATACTCCAGTGAATTAGAGAGGGTGCAATATGTGTTCAAAGGACTTCTAATCCAAAAGATTGTAATATAAGCACCTGGCACATAATTGGTGCTCATGGGTAAAAGACTGAATTGGGCGGTAATTTGCAAGTTCCTTTTTTTATCATCTTTTCTACATTTTGGGGGAAGGATAGAGACAAGCTAATCTTTGGGGAAATGCAGGGAATTGTTTATGGCTATAAAAAGGGGGCCTAGCACAGCAGCACAGCATGCTGAATTTAGTGTTCTTGGTAAAACTCAGTTTTTGCCAGGAGTTTTGAAGTTTGTCAATTGAGAAATAAATTTGGGGGCTTTGGAAGGCAAAAGTGGGGGTTTCTGGAAAAGATTAATCAAGAAGCTCAACATGAGCTCACATGCACATCAGGAAAACTAACCATCAAGCCTTTTAGTTTATTTATTTGATTTTTCACCTGCTGTAATTGAGAGATTTAAGAGGGGGTGAATTTGCCTGAGTTGCTGGACTCTGCCTTCTGTAGTGAATTTGGCTTGGGTTTTCTGTGCAGGCTTGGCTGGCTGTTAGAATGTAAATTAGCAGGCTATAAATCTGCCATAGCCAGAGATAAGTGAGCTCAAGCTGTTTCACAGTTAATAGAGAATAAGCAGCCTGTGAAAAAGTCTTTTCCTAGGCCTTGAGCAGGGGAGTCCAACTTTGGCAACTTTAAGACCTGTGGACTTCAATTCCCAGAATTCCCTAGCCAGCCATCCTGTCTGGGGAATTCTGGGAGTTAAAGTCCACAAGTTGCCAAGGTTGGACAACCCTAGCCTTGAGGCTAGCCTATGTTCACGGGCAAGAATGGATTGAGACCAATAAACAATCAACCAGAGGACAAATCCAGAGGGGAGGTAAGAGACAAAGTGAAGTAAAATCCAGGGTCCAAAACACATGGGGTCACATCTGAATTTGGAAGAGGTGTTCTGAGCACTTTTCCCCAGAAGGGTATATGATAAATTAAGCCAGACCGAGCTTCTGTCAAGTGCACAGTTGAGACACATCATAAAGGCACTGCAGAATTTGCTCTCCTCTTAATGCTCCGCTCTCTTTCCATTAGCCTCTGAGATTGATGAAGTTCAGCTCTCTGCTCCTGAATCATCTTTAGGTGCTTCTACCTAGGACTAGGGGAACTTAACCTCTGAGAAACTGTCAGAGGGTGTGGCCAAGGGCCAGTCCTGAGAACTTGCTGGGCTTGTCCAAGCAATAGTGAAGTTACTGGTGTCTGAAATATTGGAATCTCCAACAGTAGGACTGCTGGATGTCTCTGGCCCCAATTCTTTCCCATCCTCCCTGCTTCTTCCCCATCCTGCGAGGTGGCGCAGTGGTTAGAGTGCAGTACTGCAGGCTACTTCAGCTGACTGTTCAGCAGTTCAGCGGTTCAAATCTCACCGGCTCAAGGTTGACTCAGCCTTCCATCCTTCCGAGGTGGGTAAAATGAGGACCCAGATTGTTGGGGGCAATATGCTGACTCTGTGAACCGCTTAGAGAGTGCTGTAAAGCACTGTAAAGCGGTATATAAGTCTAAGTGCTATTGCTATTGCTATCCTCCTCACCAAGGACATGTCCTCCAAAAAGGTCTTATGATCTAGCTAATAGCCTGTCACCTTTGTTCCATAGCTATATTCACCCACAAAATGCTTGATAAGGCCTTCTGAAGGCAGCAGTCACACACAACTTTGAGATCTGTTTTATAAATGTGGCTTTAGCACATTTTTGAAAGAACACTAAACTTGTGTTTTATAATAGCCTGATTGACAGGTCACAGGCATGGTGAAATCAGATGCCTGCACTGACTGGGAAGAGAGGCAACCCAGGTAGAAAGAGATCCCAATCAGGACAATAACATGTTGGTATAATTCTCTGCCAACTCAAGGAGAGGTGGATATAGCATTTCAAGTTGGCAATGGGGAAAGTTCCTTGGCTGATCTCTTGCGTGGGATGGGTGCAGGGAAGGTAGAAATTAGTCAGGAATCAGCTTTTTCAATCTCCTTCTTTGGTATATGAAATAAAGTAAGAAGAAACAGGAACACAATGTTCACCGTCATTTATATCCTGGCTTGGAAATTATAATATTCTGTTAAGCTTGTGCTGGATCAGATCTTGAGTATATTTGTGACATAGAGATATAGCCATTCAGAATTCTGAGAGGGGAAAAAAAAAGTAAGATGGGAAATGATTAAAGGAGAAGAAAAATCTAATAATAGAAACTGTTGATGGCAAAACAGTGTGGGACGGTATTTTATAACACAACAGTTTGATTTTTACTAACTACTTAACTTTTGGAGACATGCTGTTTGAAGGGTTGTCAACCCAGGAGAATGTCAACATTTCTTTATGTTCCTGAACCTTTCTAAGATTAAAAAAATAAATAAATCTTGGGAATGGAAGTTCAAACATCTATGCTAATGTAGGTGCCTTCTCTTCCAAAACCAATCCTAAATTCCTGTGTTGCCTGCTTAGGCCATTTTCACAGGTCTTTGTTGTTCCTGATATGGATGGCCCTTGGCTACTTTTGCATGGTTGATCTTTGCCTTTTGGGTTGGGTGAGCTACCTTGAACGTGTCTCCTGCAAACGTCTCCTCCAAACAACTCCTTTGCTTTCTACCAGAGCAGGAGTGCACACACTGTGCTTTCTCTTTGCTTTGGCACACAGACAACTCTGCCACTGCCCTGTAGTCTTCAGGCAGCAGAGGAATTCCAAACTAAATGAGCATGTTGTAATCAGGAGAGAAAATATTGTGTCCTTGCAGTGTTGATGTTGATGTTGATTGCAGCTCAGACCCTTCAGCCACAGACAGTGCCCATTTCTTTAACGAAAATATGCCTATGCCAGTAAGCTTGGCTGCCTATGCCCTGGATAGATACTTCAGCAGCTTCCATCTTAAGCTCCCGTTTGACAGTGGGCTGTTGATGAGCTGGGTTAGACCAGGTGAGTAGCCCTGACAATCAACACACAGTTTACATCCTGGGCTCGGAGGGCAGCCAAGCAGGACTGCTGGCCATGAGGCTCTCCTGAGCTTTTGTGAAAGCCAAAGGCTGACAAGGTTCTGGCAGGGAGAGATCTTTGAAAGAGGCCATGCTATTGAGTGCAGATCTTCCCACCCCAGACATATTTGAGAAACCACATAGGCAAAATGAACCAAGGAGGTCATTTGCAAATATATACCTGTATGACTAGCAGAAAGAACTTTTGGAAGGGAACAAACTGACATTCAGAAGCACCACTGGTGAAAGATACCGTAACTAGAGATCTTGCACTGCAAAGATTGAAAGACTCACGCCTTCTTTCCCAGCCTCTGTAGACAGGAAGGTGTAGTCAACAGACATGAGGTGACCAGGGCTAAGTAGATAAACCATCCATTTTCTACAAGGCAAGTATTAAAAAGGGATAATATTTTATCTCATCACAGACTGCTCGTTCAAATGGCCAAATATCCATTAACCTCTTTTATTAGAGAACCCGCCCCCCCCCACAATATTTATAATCAACTGGACACCTCTTATAAACTTTTTGCATGAAACAGAAAAAAAATGCACTTGTAGTTTTGGTAATCAGAAAAAAAAAAGGATAATACTGTTAGGAAAAAATGAGTTTAAAAAAAAATAATTCTAAAGACTTTTGTAAACGCACTCACATTTTCTATCAATGAAATCAGAAACTTCTTTGTATTGTTTTATTCTTTCTTTCTGCACTTTTGCTTTTCTTCCTACTTGCTTGCTTCTGTTCTTTATTAGTTTGTGTTATTACAATAGTAGTAACTGTGAGAGGGATCTTGGAGTCCTAGTGGACAACCATTTAAATATGAGCCAGCAGTGTGCAGCAGCTGCCAAAAAAGCCAACACAGTTCTAGGCTGCATTAACAGAGGGATAGAATCAAGATCACGTGAAGTGCTAATACCACTTTATAATGCCTTGGTAAGGCCACACTTGGAATACTGCATTCAGTTTTGGTCGCCACGATGTAAAAAGGATGTTGAGACTCTAGAAAGAGTGCAGAGAAGAGCAACAAAGCTGATTAGGGGACTGGAGGCTAAAACATATGAAGAACGGTTGCTGGAACTGCGTATGTCTAGTTTAATGAAAAGAAGGACTAGGGGAGACATGATAGTAGCGTTCCAATACCTAAGTGGTTGCCATAAAGAAAAAGGAGTCAACCTATTCTCCAAAGCACCCGAAGGCAGAACAAGAAGCAATGGATGGAAACTAATCAAGGAGAGAAACAACCTAGAACTAAGGTGAAATTTCTTGGCAGTTGGAACAATTAATCAGTGGAACAACTTGCCTCCAGAAGTTATGGGTGTTCCAACAGTGGACCTTTTAAGAAGAGATTGGACAACCATTTGTCTGAAATGGTATAGGGTTTCCTGCCTGAGCAGAGGATTGGACTAGAAGACCTCTAAGATCCCTTCCAACTCTGTTATTCTGTTATGTGTTTTGTAAAACTTTAATAAAATTTATATATATTATATATATATATATGCCTACAAATCAGGAAGCTCTTGTTTGATGTCATAGATTGTTGAACTATGGTCTACACAGGTACCCACATTTTTTTAAAGGGAGTAATTTGGGTCCATATTGATAGCACTTTTATAGTTAAGTATAAATGCTACTCTTCATACATAATTATCATTTTATTTGTTTCTTGATTCAATTTCGACAGCTCCCCATCTTAAACCATTTTGACTTTGTATGACAGCAAACAATATCACAATAATTTTATTTATTTGTTTAGTATATGGAAAAATAAAGCGCCAGCATGAAATGTGGACAATACAATATAGGAGATAATAGATTAAATTAACCCTAACCCTAACTCACAATAATTGAAACCATACAAACAAAAACAGTTAAAAACGAACGCTTTTAACATAGAGCTGGGGTGACATTTTTCACAGCCCCATTCAAAAGCTCTGAAGTTATGGAGAGGGGAAATATGTGAAGGATTTTAAAGGTAGCATAGATTTGTCAGAGGGGGTATAAACCATAGTAGCACCTCATAGAAAAAGTAAAAGAAAATAGTCTAGTCTAGTGACATATGACTTAAGACTTGAATGTCAACATAGCCATTGCTGACCTGAATTGACTGCCTCCTAGCTTCAGTTTGTCAGCTTTAAAACCCAATTAATTATTTCCATTTACAGGAATTTCAAGTAAAAACGGGAAGAACTGAGCACATCAAACCTGTTGAATTTTGACTGTTTTTTCATACAACATGCCAAATTAGTCATTAGAGAAGGTGTTGGCTTTAAATTTAAATCTGAGGGAGATACCGTAGATAGTTAAGAAATGGGAAAAGTAAATAAACAAATAAATAAATTTAGCATATTGTGTTCATCCATGACTGATAAAAGACAAACTAATGATTGGGTATTATTGAATTCAGTAGTTATATTTAGACTATTAGAGTCCTCTAGGCAGGGGTGTCCAACCTTGGCAAGTTTAAGACCTGTGGGCTTGAACTCCCAGAATTCCTCAGCCAGCATGGCTGACTGGGAAATTCTGGAAGTTGAAGTTCTCAGGTCTTAAACTTGTCAAGATGGGACATCCCTCTGCTCTAAGGCATTGGTATAAAACTTGAATATTTGTTATAAGAGCAATTGTAAAAGACGAATGCCGACTTTAGTTAAACTCCCTAGATCTCTAGAATTAGGACTGACAAGAGGTAGAAATGGGAGCTGTTGTTGAAATCATTGGGGAAGACTTACAGATCTTTGATATTTATTTACATGATCCCTGGCATTGCTAAACGCAGTGGATTCCCCAACAAAACCTCTGGTTTCTGATCACTCTAATGGCATGGCTTGGCAATCTCAGTGGCTTGGGGTTAACTGAGGTGAGAAGATATGGAGCCCACAAGTTAAGACAAACCTTGAGACCTAAGACGACAGGAGTCCATCCAACATCTTGTTTCTGGCACTATCCTGTCTTGATTTTATCACACAGAAGCTGTACTGTCATCAGAATGGGAGTCCAGGGTAGGGATCCAGGGTCCCTGCTCAACAGAATAATCAGGAAAATCCCTCCAAATGCAATAGAGCATTTTGCAGTAAACAAAATAATAATACAATCCAACAACAAAATACAGCTGGTCCTTGGCTTACAACCATTCATTTAGTGACTGTTCAGAATTACTATGGCACTGATGACCGTTTTTCACACTTATGACTGTTGCAGCATCCCCATGGCCATGTGATCAGAATTCAGACACTTGGCAACTGACTCATATTTATGGCGGTTGCAGTGTCCCGGGGTCGTGTGATTACCTTCGGCGACCTTCTGACAAGCAAAGTCAATGGAGAAACCAGATTCACTTAACAACCATGTTACTAACATAACAACTGCAGTGATTCACTTAACAACTGTGGCAAGAAATGTTGTAAAAAATGTGGCAAAACTCACTTAACAGAGGTTTTACTTAGCAACATAAATTTGGGGCTCCGTTGTGGTCGTAAGCTGAGGACTACCTGTAATGCAATTCCAAAGTGAGATCTTCCTATAAGATGACTAAATCTAGAATTTAAAATTGTCTTCCATTTTCATCCTCACAACTGGTTTTCAAAGCAATATAATCAATGAACCTAGAAGTCCCGTAACGGCTGAGAGCCAAGTTTCTTTTATCTGTCATGCACATAAATGTTGCAGCCACCCACTAAGGTGAACCCACGTTAGCCAAGGATGGAATGAATGTAATAATTAAAAAATAATAATAATTCAGACAACCGCTGAAGGAAAAAAGCAGCCATTCCCTAGCTCTATCACGGCATGATATTCATATGTAAATGAAGGCTGTCGTTATCCTCCTGGCTACATTTAACAATAATCAGTTCGTCATTTATTGGCACCATAAGTGTCCCATTGCTTTACTACTGGCATTTAGGTATGCTACATGCAGTTTTTTTTAATGAATCGGCGGTATTAATTTCCACAAAAGAGAAGATGGTGCTTGCAATTTTTATCTCATTTCAAATCGTGATTTGGCACTTGGGGTTTTTTGTTAGAATGAGAGAGACAGGATTTATACTGCTTTCAAACAAAGTCAACCCAAACATTGCCGTGTGGATACCCCTCCCCTTCTCCCCCCCTCCCCAATTGCTTCTACCAGCTAATCGATGTTCTCTTCTCCCCATGTGGCCTCGCAAAGGATGGCGCTCATGTTTAGCCTGCTGTCTCTAAAGGGGGAACCACGCTATTTGTTTTCCTTCCAGAGGCCTTTGAAGATCTACCAAGGAGGCAGTTTTTATGGTTGATTCATTAGCTGGCTGGCGGGGTTGAGCTTTCATTTGCAGAAATGCTGGATAATAATTTTCCAAGCTCATTGTAAGCTTTGCAAGAAGGAACAATAAAACTAAAATTTAAAAACGAAGAAGCGTCCAAATTTCCTTCTTTTTTTTTAAGAGAAGAAAAAAGTTGCCACACCCAATATTTTCCAAACTCGTTGCTTCTCAATGCATTTTAAAAAGCAGTTTATATCTTCCTTTTCCCCCCACAAAAGGTGGCACAGGATACATGCATTCCCCCTGCCTAAATGGATGTGAAGCGTGTAATCAAACCAGTTGGCAACTTTCTTAAGTAGGCTTTGAGTCCGGTTGAGAGCCTCTCTTGAGAAATAAGTAGTTTGCTGTTTCAGAGCCTTAATATTTATATTTCATCACAAGAAAAAAAAGTACAGTAAAATAATGTTAGAAAAAGAGGCTAAAGAAAGAGAGGAGAACCAGGAAGGAGGAGCAAAAGAAGAGAAAGAGAGCCATTCTAATGCTATCTTGGCTCAATGAATTTTGGATATAAGTAAGAGTGTCGGAGCAAAGCTTCACAAACTCTGGTAGTTTTTAAAGCTTTGCATGACCCTCAATATGGCCTTTGCTTTTTCCACAGCAGCCAAACTCTGGGGTTTCATTTCCACTGAGACATGTGTCTCGGCTGCCACCACCTCTCCTAGCCAATCTAATCCCTTCATCATGTATAGGACATCAGGATTATCTCTTCTTTTATTTTCCCTAGTCAGGATGTCTGCGAGTATTCATGGCACTGTATTTATCATTTCAAGAGCCTCTCCTCCAGCTTTGGATGATCTTTTGCTGCCCCCTTTTGTTTGGACCACCTTAAAATACATGGTGAGGATTACAATGTCCTTCTCATGATCCAGAATGATGCTCGCAACCCCAGGCAGAGAGAATAATCTATGCCAAGAAAAGCTTGTTTCTACTTTCTGTCCCTTCTCTGCCCAATCTACCACACCAGCTTGCTTAGGAATATTTGTTACATCTTGGGTGAGGGCCTAGCAGGGTAAGCCTAGCAGGGTTTACCAGATTGTTAACCAATTTCATTGTATACATGATGTACAATAACAATAAAGGCTATTGTTGTTGTTCCTATCCTTGTGTTTGTTGCCCCTCTCAAAAGAAATCTAAAAGATGAGCATTACGTTAGAAAAAGCTGGGGTGAGGTGTTTTTTTCCCCTTGTACATGCTTTATAATTTCAAAAGTATCCCAGCAACTTACTCAGGGGGGAAAAAAAGCATACGTTTTAATTATCATTTATGGATGGGAATTGGTTTGGTTCTCCACACCTATCCCAGCTAAATCTCTTTGAAAAACAAATGTTTGCCCATTTTTATCCTGTCTTATGGTAGAGAAATTGGTCTGAGGGATGGGGTCCCCTGTGTAACTTACAGTATGTTGGAAGATCAGTACTGTTTAAGGGCTTCAAGATGGATATCATCCAGCTTTGGTAATAATGTTTATTTTCAGTTTGTCAATAAGGATTGGGCTATTATCTCTCCCCACCATGATTTAGCAGAGGTCAGATGAGACACAAATACTGTATATCTGCCATGCATCCTCAGCAATGAAGATGCAGAGAATTTACTTAGCTTATCTGCAAACTCATTTATATTCTTTGGTCCTCTTCTACTTATCTTCCAGTTCCACTCTCCTTCTAACCTAGTTAAATAACTTTGCATTTTTTTAGATACACATTTCTAAATAAGCTGCCCTTTGGATATGACACAAAAAGACATTTTTATTTACAAGCTGAAACTACACCTTTTCTTTTTGTAGGAAAGTATGAAACTTGGGTTGGTCATTAAGGATGAAGAGAGGTCACATTTGTCATGTTGTTGTATGTGTGTTACAATCTGGAAGATGGCAAGCACAATGTCTCATGACAAGTAACAAATAAGTATCCACCCTAATTAAACCCTCACACATAGACAATGTGTATCTACACTCCCTGAATAGTCCCCATAGAGAAGGTATGTGTGTCTATGTTAACAAACATGTACATGGACAACAATTATCTTCACCTCCTGACTGATCCCCTTGGTAAAAAGAATACATGTACAAACATACACACGTTTGCATTCTCTGATTAGCTCTTGAGGACAAAACATAGACATATGTACAGACACATTGGCAACACATATCCACATTTCCTGCTCCCTGAGGAGAAAGTCTTGGCACCCGTGCGTGCGCGTGCACGCACACACACACACACACACACACACACACACACACACACACACACACACACACACAGAGAGAGAGAGAGAGAGAGAGAGAGAGAGAGAGAGAGAGAGAGAGAGAGAAAAAGAAAAAAGAAAATAGAAGAAAATTCACTAAAAGGATGCTATAAGAGCTCCAGTGCTGGTAAGTAAATTGGTTGCTGGATATACAGTAATGCAGCTCTCACATGACAATTAAGGAGAACTTCTAGTGAATGAATTAATGAAGCAACATTTAATCAATCGAAATCATTTATTTGATACGATAACTTCAAGCTATCTTTCTAAGGCCCATTAAATTCAATATGTATCTTATCTTCTCCATATCTCATATATGAGTTGGTCTCTACTTTGAATACAGATGATAATAAACAGAATGGGATATGTTTAATGAACATAGTCCTCGTTTAGTGACCACAAGTAAGACCGGCAACTTGGTCATCAAGCAAAGTGGTCAATAAGTGAAAAATCATATGATTGCGACTGTGCTTACGATTTTACTTCAGTTTCCTTTGCTTTACAGTGTCAGAAGGAAACAACTAACCAAACAGCCAGGTGAGCCCAAATGACAGGGAAGGTTTCCAAAACTCAACTCATGAGGAAGCCGGATAAAGGGATTAATCTATAGCCCTTTTCCCTCACTTCCTGCCCTTTGTAATGCTCATCTGGGAGCTGGAATAACGAGCAAGACGAGAATTAATGTTTGTATTTACATACATTGGAGAGGAAGGGATTGGAATAGAGCAGGGGTGTCAAACTCGATTTCATTGAGGGCTGCATCAGGATTGTGTTTGACCTCAGGGGCCGGAGTGGCGTGGCCAGATTGGGCGTGGCCAGATTGGGCATGGCCAGCTTGACATCACTTGTGTCGGGGGCGTCTGTGGTGGCCCAAGCGCTCTGCCAGCGAAAACGGGCTCCAGAGCTCCGTTTTCAGCTGCGATGGCCTCCTGCCACCCTCTGCCAATGAAAACGAAGCTCAGGCCAGATCTAAGCACCCCGTGGGCCGGATCTGGTCCCCGGGCCTTGAGTTTGACACCCCTGGAATAGAAAAAGCAGGTAGACCATGAGAAACACACACTGAAAGGCATGCACTAGCCCTGGCTGTTTGCCTAGCACATTCCTGGTTGCCAGCTGCAAGCAGCTTAGGGGCAAACAAAAGCCTTCAGTGCGAAACTGACTAGGGTTTTCAATTGCAGGTAGCAGTTGTCAGCTCAATTAATTAAGATGAGGGTTGAGCTGCTTAACTTGCCCTTAGGATTTTTGAGCGATACAGGAAAAAAGCAGCTCAGGAAGAGATAGTGTCAACTTTGCGAGGTAGTTGAGACAGCAAGCACACCCAGGTGAACTAATTCTGCTTTATTGTAAGATTACATTAGCAGTATCTGGCAAGTCAAGGTATATTTATCCTCCATTACCTTTATAGCTGAAAAACTAGGAAAAGGTATCCTTTCTATATGTCTGTTACAAACTTGGTCTGTAATGCTTATTTTATTAACAATTTTTACATGAGTAAAAGATAAACCTAAGAACATATTTAAAACAAAATTAAGAAAAAAAAACATATAAGAAAAATGAGAAATAATACAAATCAAGGCAAAAATATATATATATACTTCTGATCTTTTTTACAGCAGTTACAAATTAAGATCTCTCATTTTTAAGATTATATCACATAATTCCCCCATCTCATATTCAACTCTTTTAATTAGCAAATCCAGAAATCACTATTTTTTTTCCAATTTTCAGCAAAAAGTCCATAAAAAGCTTCAAGTCTGTTATAAAAATACTTATTTTGTCCCTGATCAAACAAGTTGATTTTGCCATCAGAAATTTAGACAGAAAAAGGAGAACTTCTCTGGTGATGCCATCATATATATATATACAGTATGTAGCACATTCCCTTAGCATATATTTATTTACTTTGAAATAGACCTTACGGACACATATTTGTTGTCATTGTCATTAGAGTTTTAATTTAAATTAATTAAACCAAATTAGATTTTAAGTTATTGGTATTCTCTTTTAAGTTATGGGAAATTCTTTGTGTTATGTGTAGTTGAACTGAACAAGGGTGTTTTAAACGCTCCTTTAAACTGCATTTTATTTTTATTCTTTTGAGATATTGCTATGATATTGGTAATGATTTGTCATGAGAGAGTTGCGTGTTTTCCCCCACCTCTGAAAGATGACATTAAAAAATCCAGAGGAATTAAATGAATATCCATAGCGATTATGCTCAGGAACATAATCCCATGTCACTGTAAAGTTGTGTTAATAGTTTATTTAAGCTTCCAAGTGTTTAAGGGTTCTGGATTTCTTCCAAGCCTTCTCTTCTATCCATTCAAGAACATAACAAGCTTGCCAGATGCTCCCCTATCATTAATAGCTACCTTTCATTTCTTGAGCTCTTTCAGAACAGTGATTGCAAAAGTGAATTCTAATTTGGCTTTAATGAAAAACTAATTGGTGTCCATCCAGGTTAATATTCCCAGGGTTTTCCCAGTAGAAGAGATTGTTCCTTGCTGTCTCCCCCCCCCCCACCTATATGTAGTCAGAGGAGAAAGCACTGAACATGCTTTAGAACAGGAGTCTACAAACTGCAACTCTAAAACTTGTGGCTGGCTGAGGAATTCTGGGAGTTGAAGTCCACAAGTCTTAAAGTTGCCCAGTTTGGAGACACCTGGTTTAGAACATTAACAACTTTGAAGAGGTGTGGATTTCAACTCCCAGAATTCCCCCAGCCAGCTTCTGGGAATTGAAGTCCGCATCTCTTAAAGTTGCAGCGGTTGAGAAACACTTCCTTAGGCCATATGTTAGGCTGGTAGATCTCTCTTCTCTGCTTCCCTAATTGTAAAGAAATAGAAACAGGTACTGAGTGTTGGTGGTATCAGGAATGAGTTTAAAAAGTGCTGGTTTGATGGCTGGAGCCAATTAACTACAGTACTGAATGCAAAACTTTATAAATTATTGTCAATCTACCTCTGAACCACGATTAGAGATTCTAACACAAAACTTGTAACACACCAGTTAATAGAGGAACACAAAGACCTGCTGAAAAGCAACCAAAATGCACCTTTCCAGTTTACAGGTAGGGCACACTGACATTAAGACTGGGAAGTATTTGCACAAGGGCCATCATTTTCCTTTCCTTTATGCTAATATTCCCCAATCTTAGTTATTTTAAAATATGTGAACTTCAACTCCCAGAATATATTGCTGCCTGGGGTACTCTGGGAGTTGAAGTTCACACATCTTAAAATGGCTGAGGTTGGGAAGCACAGTTTTTACTTGCTGCTGCTCTTAGAAGTCGGAAATGTTGGGAGACAGACTGTTACAAATCATCCAAGCCACAAACTTAGGAGAACAAACCCATCAGGACAAGATTCAGCAGTCCATCTGCATTTAAAAGACAAAGGCCACTCTTTTGAAGACAGCTAAGTCCCCATTTTGGACAGAGAGGGCCGCTGGTTTGAAAGAGGAGTCAAAGAGGCAATCTATGTCAAAATTAAACAGCCCTCTCTCAACAGAGGGGGACAGATACAACATCATCTATTTCCAGTCTATGACACAGTCCTTTCAACCATTCCAAGAAGGCTCCACATCCATTTGCTCTACTCAGGTGACCCTGAGAACACAGACAACCCCCCCCAAGTGGCCTCAACCACTCTGTAAAAGAATGCAAATGACCAGCTGTCTGCAAGGAATATAAATCCTTCCATTCCCCACCATCCAGTCAGAGCTGAAGAAGCTTCTTGGATGAAAAGCAAAACGTCTTCAAAGAAAAAAACCAGAAAATCCAGTTGCCTCTTAAAAAAGCACCTTTGGGACATCCAAGCCATTTGCTGCTTATTTCTGTTCTCATGGAGGTCAGAAGACCACCTTATTGCCCTCCTGTTGATCTGGGGCTACTTACCAGTAGAATTCTCAGCTACCAGAGTAAGACTATCCGAGTCACTGTCCTTCATGATTGTGCCCATTGCTGGGGCAAGTCCTGGATTTCCAGCAATGCTCATCCATGCTGGTCCTCTCATTACCTTTCCATCTTCACTTCTCACTTTGCATACCGTAACTATCTCCAGCTTCTCTTATTCTATTCACTTTGGGAACATTCTGTCACTCCAGTGCTAAGGGTTAATATACCAGTCCTTTTCTCTTCTGTATAGATTCAGAATAAGATAAAACTCTTGTTTTAGTCCTTGTTACTGCATTACTCCTAATAAAGTGGCTTAGACTTAAACACGAATATGCCCTTAGAGTGATCTCGCTTGCATTTTATTTGGGCATATTGAACAGACAGGTAATCCTCGACTTATGACCACAATTGAGGCCAAAATTTCTGTTGCTAAATGCAACATTTGTTAAGTGAATCACTGCAGCTGTTAAGTTAGTAACATGGTTGTTAAGTGAATCTGGCTTCTCCGTTGACTTTGCTTGTCAGAAGATCATCCAGGACACTGCAACCATCATAAATATGAGTCAGTTGCCAAGTTTCTGAATTTTGATCACGTGACCTTGGGGAAGCTGCAATAGTTTAAGTGTCAAAAATGGTTATAAGTTACTTTCTTCAGTGCCCGTTGTAACTTTGAATGGTCACTAAACAAACTGTCATAAGTCAAGGACCACTTGTATTAGCACTTGAAAGGCCGACATTCAGAAGGGGAAAAGGAAAATATCATTTTTTGGGGACTAAATATATTGCATTTCCATGAGCCATGTTCCTCACCCCCAAAACAGGTAATAAATGTCTTCTGAATTTTGAATCAGATTCTCCCTACTGAATATCCTGCAATTTATCAGAGTGCTTTTTTGTGTCTTGCTAGGTAAAATTTGCTACTATAATATCACACCTTGTGTGTCTATTTTTTTTCATAAAAACAACTTTATATAATTAAAGAGCCGAGGTGGCGCAGTGGTTAGAGTGCAGCACTGCAGGCTACTTCAGCTGACTGCTAGCTGAAGTTCGGCGGTTCAAATCTCACCGGCTCAAGGTTGACTCAGCCTTCCATCCTTCTGAGGTGGGTAAAATGAGGACCCAGATTGTTGGGGGCAATATGCTGACTCTGTGAACCGCTTAGAGAGGGCTGTAAAGCACTATGAAGCGGTATATAAGTCTAAGTGCTAGTGCTATAATTTATGACAATGCATGTCATTATGATCAGATATAAATTTCAAAAGGACGTCAAAATCATGTTTGACAGCAATTTGAATGAGCTATAAATGTGTTTATTTACATCCTGCCTTTATTGCTTTTACAAATAACTTAAGGTGACAAACATATCCAACATACCTTCCTTCTCCTTTTTTCCCCAACAACAACCCTGTGAGGTGAGTTTGACTGAGAGAGAGAGACCGGCTCCAGATCACCCAGCTGCTGTATGTGCATGCGTGTGCATATATATGTGTGTGTGTGTGTGTGTGTGTTGATTTCAGCAAAGCATTTAACAAAGTACCTCATGATATTCTGAGTAGCAAACTCCTTAAATGGAAGCTGAATGGAATGAGAATTAAATGGATACATAGGCGGTCAAAGACCATATTCAACTAGTAGATATGAGTAGATGCTCATAAAACTGGAGAGAGATATTCAGTCAGGCATTGCAATAGTTGGTTTCCTGGGCCTCCTACTGCCAGTCAATATTTTTATTAGTAACTTGGATGAACAGCTGGAGGGAATGTTTACCAGATCTGAAGGAAGAAAAGACAAGACTGGGAATGGAATATGGTACATTTTTTAAAAAACTGAAAGACATCGCACAGAAGACAGACAACATCTCCTTACAGATAGATAGTCTTACATATGACACATCATGCTATATCTGGGTTAGTCTCATCTGTGATAGACTTTTATGCACACCCACTATGGATGATTGTGAAAAACCTTGTGCATGAAGTCTGAGAATATTCCAGTTATTTTTCTCTTAGGAATTAGGCAAGCCTATTTTACAGATTACGTGTCGAAAGGAGAGATTAAATATATGCAGTAAAAGCTTCCTCTTCTGCCTACATGTTATTTTATTGGCAGGAGAAGGGAGCAAGAATGAGGAAGAAAACACATTTCTCTGACTTTGTTAAAACATTCAGAAATTGATACGCCGAGCTACAGCAGGAGCAAATTACCCATCCGAAGGAAGGCCTCTTGTCTAATGGATGAATGAGATGCTCTTAGACATTCTTCCTTCTCTTCTTACGGTTACGGCCACGATAATTGATTTGTTTTGTGCCATTTCTTTTTGTAGTTAAAGAGAATGACTTCCCCCAACAAATGTTAGAGTTCAAAATTATTTC
>QLTV01000392.1:1673509-1690674 GCA_003457575.1 Thermophis baileyi
ATAGCCTTGTTGATGTGACGATATAACCGTTATGGTCGTAAATCACGATGGGTATAAAGTGGGTGACTGATCCAGTTTTACTTTTATTTTCTTTGCGTGGTCATTAAGCAAATCATGGGCACTAAGCAAACCCATTGTTCGCTATGGAGCGTTTTTGCTGAAAACCAGAGATAAACTTTGTTTTGGAGCAAAAATGTAAATCACGGTCACATAACCACAAGACACCGCAAACCGTTGTAAATGTGGCCACATGACCAGCGGAGGGGGAGAGGCCTTTGGAACCAGGCTCTAAGTACCTTTTGGGGGGGGGGGCGCATCATAATCTTGGTAATTAAGGGACCAGTCGTAAGTCAAGGACTACTGTATTAGATGGAGAATGGAGCATGGCCTGGGAGCAAGCAAGAATACAGTGGGGAAACTGCCATTAGGCCTCAATTGGAGAGATGGACAGGCCGGTCGGCAGCCTCCCTTTCTTACAGGCCTGACCTCCGCAGGGGAGTCAGGGAAGTCAAGATGGGAGTTGTGGCAGTGAATTACTGAATTCCCAGACCTCCAGAAAGCAAATCAAAATACAAACCAAGCGTGATTAAAACAAGTCAAAGCTCCTTTTGACATTTGTTTTTAAATTGTATTCTTTTATTTGAAGTCAAAATGAAAAATAAAGGTTTGTTAAGGAAAAGCGACATTTTACGTGGTAAAGGACAACACATCTGAATAAGAAAACAGGAAAAAAAATGCAAACTGTTGCTGCTATCAGAAGAGCAAGTCACAAACATGCTGTTAAGAAGCTGGTCCGTTGCACAGCTGCTTTTTTTTTTCTTCTCTGCTTGGTTTTAAAACATTTCGGTGTACAACACGAGAGGCAGTTATAAAAACGACACACAGTCCTTCCTTTACAATGAGGAGTGACTATTTGGAGCACGTTTTACAGAAACTGTAAATGCTCACCTGGATTCTGTCTGGTGCAAAGAGGAACTCTGGTAAGCATAAACAACCAACCAAGCAAATCCCAGAGAATACATTGTGGTCCATGCAGAAATGCCCCAATTCCATAAAAGACACATGCACACATACTAGGTTTTCTTTTAGTGGCAAGGCTTTGGAGGGGACGATGTCATGTATGTCACCTTGATGTGACAACTGAGAGCGTTTTCATGGTTTATTTACTTATTTACTTAGGCTGGTACATGCAACAAAACTGTCATCTTTGGAAACCCGAAAAAGGAAGGACACATGATAGTAGAACACTTTCGGCTTTTGTGTGAACCTCCTCGGCTGCTTTCTTTTTTTTTTGTACAACCCTGTCTGCAGTTATTGAATCAGACTAATGAATTTGAAATGTTCTCAGTGGTGGTTTGAAGCCTACAGAGTACATTTCTTTTGTCTTAGAGCGCTGCAAAGTGACTTCAGTAGAAAATCTGTTACCATATATACCGATGTGCAAAGACTCAGTTTGGAAAGGAAGAGGAAGCAGTATTATGTAGATGCACCAATTTCATTTCATGGCTCACTGTTCTTCCATATGGCTCCCCTGAATCTCCCAGTCTGTGACCGAGGACTGTTGATGGGGCTCGATCAGCACTCGGCTGATCACGAAGCATACAACTATTGTCACAGTACTCTGCGGAGACTCTATTACACATCGTACTATTTCCTTCCATGGTCGACAACATGTTGTGAAACTCATGGAAAAGGAGTGAGAACTAGTAATCAAACAACTTCAAGGCAGACGATAAGAAAGTGAACTGCCACAACTTTATGCCAAGTCTCTCCAGATTTTTCTGCCTTTGCCTTTCACCACTTCATATCCTACTTTTTTCTTCTTTGAAATTTTCACCTCTCAAAGTGAGGATATTATCACCTCTATCCAACTATGATTTTTTGACTCTTTTCCATTCTCTCAACCTTATTGCTCTTCTTTCAAACAATATCCTGGAGAATCCCTTTTTCTCCTAATCAACTCAGTGGGATACATGGGTGCTTTATTTTTACATTACATGTTTGAACCAGATGAGGCTGAGATACAGAAAAAAAACATATCTTCCCCTTTTATGACTCTGTAATCCCTATTTAGGGTAGAGTCGGGGCGACTAGATGGAGATGAGCGTTTACTGGCCGGATGCCCTTCCTGATGCCTATGTGGAGTTCACTGCAAATATTTTCTCTTTGTGCCTTAGGAGAGAAATATCTGCCCCTACCTAGGATTGAATTCTCAACTTCCAAGTGGGAGGCAAGCATCTTCACCACTAGGCCACCACACTGCTTGAGGTTGGCATACAGAGATTGGTCTAAAATCACCTACAGTAGTAGACTTCATAATGGAGTGGGATTCTGCTCAGCCCAACAAACTAACAGCTACACAACACTGCTGCTTGGAGAAGTATGAAGATACAGATGGAGGAAGGCATCCAGAAATGTATAATCAGCGATGGGTGTGGTAAACTGCTAATTTATGCCACTGTGTCATGTGGGATAGTGCTGAGTGTGTTTTCTGAGCAGCTGCAATGACACACATCCATGATGACAGTAGGGCATGTTGTCACCACTCATCAAACAACTTGTAAAAATGAGCATGCAGCTGAAATGCAGGATAAACCAGCTGAAATCCATACAGGTAGTCCTCGACTTACGATCATAACAGGGACCAAAATTTCTGTCGCTAAGCAAGGCTGTTGTTAAATGAGTCAATCATACAACCTTTTTTGCCATGGTTGTTAAGCGAATCATTGCAATTGTTAAGCGAATCGTGCAGTTATTAAGTGAATACCCCATTTACTCTGCTTGTTGGAAGCCAGCAAATGGCGATCATATGACCCTGGGATGCTGCAACCATCGTAAATACATGCCAGTTGCCAAGCACTCAAATTTTGATCACATGACTGTGGGAATCCTGCAACAGTCGTAAGGATAAAGACCAGTTGTAGGTCTCTTGATTGGTTGTAAGTTGAGGACTACCTGTAGTCTTTCCAGTGCTAAAGATTTGCAGGCCCCAAATCCCAGATTCAATCATTTGGACTACTGTATCAGGGAAATAAGGCTATGTGATTACAAGAACGAGAGATTACTTGGAGATTCATTCACTACTCTAGGGCAGCTTCCTACAATGATATTGTAAGCCGCTCAGAGTCACCTCATGGTGAGGTGGACGGCAAACAAATTTAATTAAAAAAAAAATAGAACTGGAACAACAGAGGCCTTTAAGGGCATTTTGTAGGATAAATGCGGGTAGCCCATAAAATTCTACATAATAATCTGCTTCCTGAAACATTTAGTTCTCCTGCAAATGGGGAGACCCCATAACTCACTGACAGAGCAAAAACAATTAATAAATTTTCGGCTTCTTTTGAGACCACGCCAATTACTACCTTTCCTTGGCTTGGCATAAAAATGTTTTGGAATCCGTCGATTTTCAAAGAATACTAGAATCAGTTGTAATGGGGAAAGGCAGCACATGTATATATGGTAACATCTAGCTCAATTCCAAAAGCATGGACCAAAAGCAAATGGTATGGAACAGAACAAGTGATCTGAATCTAATTTTGGAGAGTAAAATCAACTGAAAATGTAACTTAAAAAAAATACTTTTATGTTTTTAAAATTTCAAAAGGAAATCTTATCCATGATACCTTATTATACACAAAATCATACTCTTAATTAAAAACAAAAATAACTTATAGCTATGAATACCATTCACTCAAATAGATTTAGTATTTTTTAGGCTGATCAAATTTTCCATTAAAAGAGTATTTCGTATATTTCAAGTTATCAAAAATATATGTCGAAAATTAGATTCCTTTAATATTCTGTGTAAGAGCCAGTCCTCTTTTCAAAACACACACACACACACACACACGCAAAATACAGCAGTATTTAAACATTTTTTAAAGAGACATATACATGAAAATACAATTTGGGAGTTATTATACACAAAATCATACTCTTAATTAAAAACAAAAATAACTTATAGCTATGAATACCATTCACTCAAATAGATTTAGTATTTTTTAGGCTGATCAAATTTTCCATTAAAAGAGTATTTCGTATATTTCAAGTTATCAAAAATATATGTCGAAAATTAGATTCCTTTAATATTCTGTGTAAGAGCCAGTCCTCTTTTCAAAACACACACACACACACACACACGCAAAATACAGCAGTATTTAAACATTTTTTAAAGAGACATATACATGAAAATACTATTTGGGAGGCAAAATTCCCCGAGGACAATTAACACACAGTATTTATAGTATTGTGCATCCATGTATGTACAGAAATTTAAAGCACACAAAATTGTGCATTTAATGTACTATTGAAAGTTTTAACACTCAGTTGCATGAACAGCAACAAATTACAATAAGAATCAGAACAAGGACAAGCAATCAATGGCCAAATTGCTTTATATAGACAAGGCCGGATGGTATTCAACAAGATTGCCTGAAAACACATTGCCTCCCAAGTTGCTGCACGCACGCACGCATGCACGCACACATATACACGCACGCACACACACACACAAAACCAAAGGTTGTGCCCTAGCATTCCCTGCTTGAGACATTGCAAAGGATTGGGGGTGCATTTTTGGATCTCATGCTGGTTTAGTGGCAATCTTCAAAATATTGCCATTGCAGGTAGCCATTCCGGCTGTTTTTGTGATCAAGCTAATCCTGCTGTTCATATCTTACAAATCTCATTTACAATTTTTTCTTTCCTAAGATTTTTTTTTCCTAAGGGAGAACAGTAGGCATTATTCTGTCTAGTGGCTAAACTTTCAGACAAGAGAGTAAAAATTGGGAAATATTACCTGGTTTCTTCCTTTAGATAGCTTCTTTGCTACCCAAATATACCATCTTTCATAACATTCATATTTTTTCTCTGTCCAAATGAGCAAAGCAACAAGGCAATAATGGTTGGTCCAGCTCACCAACCATTTGACTTAGAAGATGCCCTCTGGCTTCAGAGGAATTATTCTGGAATAGCTGATTTAGGAATGTATCCCAGTTATCTTCCAGATTTTTTAAAAATAGGAAAATCCCCCCCCCCCAAAAGTGGCCTGGTAACCATGCCTGCCCATCCCTCTAAGTAAGTGTGAGATAGGTTTTTCTTTTTCAACCATCTCCTCTTCTTGGATTTGAGGAAATGTAAGGAAAAATGGAGAATAAAACTCAAAGTGGGCCAGAACTGGGACACATTTCTACTGTATGCATACTGTTGCTTTTGTCATCAACTGTACTGAAGAAAACATGGACATTGTAACTGCGGCACTAAGTTTCTGGCTGTTTTACTAATTCAAGGGATTTAAAAAAAAATTTGTAGGACAGTAACACCAGGAGAGATGTTACTGCTACATGAGGTGATATTGCAATGGGTGAAAGAAGAGGAAACCAGATCATTTGCCACAGGAACCACATACAAATTTTAAAAATGTGCGTGGTCTGGGTGTGTGTGTGGGGGGGGGGGGTTGTTCCTGTTGATGGGAAAAGTACACTCCTCCTGAAGAAACTCTGAATTGTGCAACATCTTTTTTCAAATATACCAGAAACCTTTCCATAAGGCAGCATATCTATATAATCTATATCTTTATTTATATCTACATATATATAAACCCCGTTATCTACAAAATCATCTACATATCTATGCCATCTATCTACATCCCATAACAGTCATGAGCCAAGCATTTAAAGAGTTGACCAGCAACTGAATACATCATTTTGGTGAGCATGTATGTAAGACTTAGAATAGAAAGATGCATATATCTTTTCAAAGCATTAATATTTAAAGACTCTTGGTATTTATTTTGGGAATAAAACATTCCCTTTCCTGTATGTATTCATGTATGTACCGTATTTATGTATACCCATACATATGGAACTCCCTTTTCTCTTCACAGCATTTCAAATTTTCATTGGCTCCACTGGAAAAAAATATTTACACTTCAACAAAGAAGTAGACATAACTTTCTGCATGCTCACTGTAGTTTCTAAGCATTAATGAAGATGTGGGTAACTAATCCAGCAGAAAACTGTCTGGTTTTTGTGTGTGTGTGTGTGTGGGGGGGTAGATTTCTTGCAAGTGAGCAGACACTAATGAATGCTAACTGCAAGTCTTGATAGTAACATGGAAAACCTGGCATTTTTCCTTAAAATTGGTAACTTGCTGTGAGTATTCACCTCTGCACATGCAAGAGATGATCAGTTCTTCTGTAGACATCAGTGCAGTCAACAACTTCTGTAGAGGTGATTTAGTGCATTCAAATGGCTCCAGGATTTGAGTGTCTCCTGATAAGGTTGGGGTCTTGATTATTCAAAGACTTGTAAGCACGCTTGGTTCCTTCTGCTTTCCCTAGAGATCAGTAGACAGAGAACTATAGAGGTATCCATGCTCTTGTGAATAGTGCAAGTAGATACTTTAAATTCTGTGCAAAAACATTTTGATGATGGCCACATTGACTTGATGATGGCCACATTGACTTGATGATGGCCACATTGACTTGAGTAAAACTTTCATTTTGTTATCAATTAAACTTACCCAGAATGGCCTATACCCTTAACAGCAAAATCGTTTAATAGTACCGTCTCCTTTCCAGGTCCTGTAACGTACATTGATGATTCCCATGATACATTTCCATCTAAGAAGTGGTCCAAGGCAGTATTCACAAGTCTAACTTCCCATCAGGAGCCACCTGGAGATAAGATCCTATATAAACATCCATCTGCATACTGAGGAGTTGTATAAATTAAAGGGGAATCAAGTCCCAATGGTATACTTACATTCAAAATATTGAGATTAGTAGATTTCACAAGAAACAAAGATAAACTGTAATTGGGGATCACCTCTTCAAAATTACTAATCAGTAAACCATGATGAAGAACCCATGCCATTACTCCTGAGCCTGCCCACAAATTTATGTGCTCATTCTGCATTTTTGGTAGGGTGAACTGTCAAATCCCATTGACGAACAGCTGAAATGTAAAAGAAGGGATAAGGTGAAAGACTTCCTTCCAAATAAGATCGCCAACTGAAGTTGTCTCTAAAACCGTACCTGTTTATATTACTTAGCTGGGTTTCCACCTGAAGAATGTTGGGAATTACCAACCAATAATGTGCAAAAATATCTTGAAAAGGGAAAGTGGTCTGATTTAATGATTTAGGGTAGCTATATCCTGAAAGACATCTATTCAAATGGTATACCTGAAAAATGCTGTAGGAGCAAAACTGCTCATACTCTTGTAGATATGAAAACCACAAAATAAAAAACAAAAATAAAACAGTGGGTGGGATTTTTTTTTGTGTCTCCCAGTAAAACTTTGGGATCCTTTTCATTGATCTTTCCCACAGAAGGTTACAATGGAGGGAAAAGGGTAAAATCAGATAATCTTCTGATTTGTTTGCAGAGACCTTTTTGGCTGCACCACTGGCATCTTGTTATTCTTCAAAATCAACATTATTTTCTGAACAATTGTCCTTACTGATGTTGCATTGCCCAGTCTGGTGAAACACAATAAAGTCACTGATGCTCAGAGAATATTTATTTATTTTTTTTAAAAATCAGCTCCTGGGGCCATGAATGCTACTCAATAAGCGAGGGACAAAGCTGACTATTTAGGATGGGAAAATTCCGTACTGAAACATTTTAAGTTTCCTGAAAATTTCTTTTTCACGTGAAAAAGATAACATTTCTTTCTTCCTTGTTAAGTACCAAATAAAGAGTCAAGAATCAGCCACCTAACTTTAGAAGTTGTAGTGCAAGTAAGCATATACGCAAAAGTTAAATTTTCCCCCATGTCTTTTCTTAGAAAACTATGCCGAAACTCTGCTCTCCGTTTGGTAAAGACATGAATTGGGGCTCCTGAATGCAAAGTTTGTTTTGAAGAACTAGTCTTCCATTTGTGGTAAGTGTGATTGTATTTTGACGGCAGGGCAGAGGAGCAGGGCTACTGAGCAACATGATCTCTTAAAGGTTACTACTGAACACTTCGGTGACGTTAGAACATGACTGGTCTTCTGCAATCCTGCCTTGACCCAAAGGGCTGTGCAAATCTGTATGATCTCCAGACTGGTTGCTACCTTCGCTGGATAATGTGGTCTTGTAAGGCTCAACATATATTCTGCGGATGCTTGGCCTCAGTTCCTGGTATTTGTCTTTCCCTTCTTCTGGGAGACTTGAAGCATGAGGTAAGAAAGTACTGCGGGGACAATCAATAGAAATGCTGATCTGCTCACCAGGAGTGGGCTCTTGAGAGTAGTCCATGGCTTGTGTGAGATGGGGAGTGTAGAGGCCTTCAGAAAGACAGATAGACTGGGTTTCGCTGTGTACACGGAGCCAGCGATGGTGTCGGCTGAAATATTTGTAGTGCTGATGTTTCCCATGTTTTTTCTTCCCTAGGAAACTCAAAGATTGCTTTGAGCCGGAATTCTTTTCTGGGTTTTTTGGTGAAAGCCTTCCAATTGACAGACTCTGCATGTTCTCTGTAGACTGATCAACCTCTGTCTCTAAGACACTGCTTCCTCTTGGGTTTTGTTTTGGAGTCAAGCAAGGTTTGATGTCATGGACTTGGAGGACATCTGGGGCGCTACCACTCAAACAACTCACGGCCTGATGGGAGATATCCTGGGAGGATGAATAAACCAAATCCAGTTCTCGTGGACTCAAAGCATCACTAGAATCATAGTCACTGTCAGTTGGGAGGAACACCTCTGAGCAACCTTCTTCATCGGAATATGGCTGGGAATCTGCAAAGAGAATAGAAATGATTAACTCTGAACAGTGTGCATGTCTTAACTGTGCGCCTAACTACCCTCTACAGCAAAATGAACCTGAAATAGGTTTCTTTGTTACTGAATAAGGGAGTCGCTACGGATTTTACCCCGCTAGTTGTTGCTGACTATAGGGGGCAGTGCAGGGGTGGGTTCTAACTTACCTCGCTGCTGGTTTGCTTCCTCCCGCGCCACGTGGCCGGGCCTCGTGGGCGCGCGCGCATGCGCAGTGCAAAAAAATAATTTTTTTTTAAAAAAAAGCTGAAAACAAGATGGCGATGCATGCGCAATGCCAGAAACTTCTCGCGTAGAAGAAATTGTTTTTTTTTCAAAAATTCAAAAGAAGATGGCGGCGCCCATGGACCGGCACCGACCGAACCGGATCGGTGACGTCATCGTGACGTCACCAGCGGGTCGCTACCAGTTCGGGCGAACCTGTCAGAACTGGGAGGAACCCACCTCTGGGGCAGTGCGCATCTCCGTTTCAACGCCATTGAGCCAGTGCTATCCGAAGACATTTCCACAGTCATGTGGCAACATGACATCATGAAGTGCTGTTACCTTCCCACCATAATAGTGCCTATTTATCTATTCACATCTGCATGCTTTTGAACTGCTAGGTGGGCAGGAGCTGAGGCGAGGATGGGAGCTCACCCTGTCACATGGCGCTCGGGTCTCAAACCTGGGCTGCTGTCTTTCCAGCCAGCAAGCCCGGCTTAGTGTGATACATGAATTCAGCTGAAGTCTTACTTCTTAACCACCAAGCCACTGCACTGCCATTGTTACTGAATACATTTCTACATTTCTACAAATATGAAGAGGAGAACGTAAGGACCATTTCTGATGTTCCCTTTTGGTAGAGGACATGGAGGAATGTATTACTAAAAATAGTGATGTTGTTCAGGATGGGGTTGGTGGGATCATGGTCCTTTGATGAGATAACTTTACACTGCTTGCTCAGGTATATCAGGACTCTCTTTTGTTCTGAGAAGGAAGCTAAGCATGCTGGTCTCAAAACTGTGTAGAATTACTTGCCCATTAAATACAGAAGGCTCCATTGAAGAAATAACAAGAGGGGCTTCTTCTGAAAAAAAAACTACTCAGGAATAGTCTCTGCTTCTGAGTAAAAGTCTTATTCAGCCTCCTCCCCCCCCTTTTGGGTAGGGGGGGCGGGAAAGCCCTTTCTAAGGCTCTGCAACCGAGCCTGTTATGGAGCTCTGACAGCTCAGCCTTCTCTTCTAAATTACTACTTGCTATAAACATTGAACTTCATTCTTGTCCTAAATCAGAATATAGTTTCTTTAATTTTGGCTTAATAGGATGACTAAATCCAACTGCTTTGCTTTATAAATTGTGGTCTGTAGCTTAGTTTTATGGGTGAATCTAGTTAATGTAGCTTATTCAACAAGCCATGATTAAAACTATGGCTTAGTGTGATTCATGAATTCAGCCGACGTCTTATTTCTGATAGGGCTACCATTTCTGGATTGTGAATCATTCTGATACTTTTCAGCCGAGAAATGCTAGTCCTTTAATTTTTGAGATACCCATTTAGTGAAATCTTGATTTTTGATTCTTGGACCATGTCCTGCATCTGCTTTTGATCTCCTGATTTTGTTTGATGCTTCATCTCTTGTTTGGCATGGACTTCGGATAGGTTGATAACCTTACCATGAATTCTTGTATGTATTCTTGACTTCTCTATCAGTCATTATGTCCAATTGTCCAGCCCTGGGATAATAGGAGCCCTTATAGTTTTAGGCTTGCTTAAAACTATATCTCTCCATTGTATGCTTTGAAACTCTGATAGCATATGAGGAAACAAGGAATCCATTAGAGGAATGCCAAATGAATGGCTGTTGTGCTAGATGTATTTTCAGAGCAAAAGCAGGTCGTAAATAGTGCCTAATTCTGTAGTGCTTTTAGTCTGAATGGAAATCTGTATAAGCTCTACTCTGAAATGTATGATCACAAACAAAAGGTATGATTAATCACTATGATTATTCATTTAGACCAGGGGTGTCAAACTCAAGGCCCGGGGGCCAGATTCGGCCCGCGGGGTGCTTAGATCTGGCCCATGGGGCTACCCTGGAAACAGCAAAGGACCCACCTGCGGTGCGTCTGCTAGTGAAAACGGAGCTCAGAAGGGCTGCCTGCAGCTCTCCCAAGCTCCGTTTTCGCTGGCAGCAGATTGCAGAAGGCTGTCCCAGCCAAAAATGGAGCTCGGGAGCCCGTTTTCGCTAGCAGAGCGCTCGGGCCACCACAGGCGCCCCTGACACGAGTGATGTTGATCTGGCCATGCCCCCTGGCCCCCCCGCCTCCCCCAAGGTCAAACACAACCCTGATGCGGCCCTCAGTGAAATTGAGTTTGACACCCCTGATTTAGACCCTGGATGCTAAATTCCACTAATATTAAGACAAATAGATTAACAGAATTATTTTTTCTTGTGTTCAAACAGAATTGAGAAAAATGCAATTATATTACTTGGAATCTGAATGATTTGCATAATATACTGTGCACAATTTTATCTCCATTAAATGGGACTATAACCTGTTCAAAGACTTGATTATATTACTGTTGATAAATTTTGGTGTGTGCGGGGGTGGGGGGGGGCAAGGGCGTTAGACTGGACAGAATTGAAACTGTACTCTTATCTGCCAGATTTGGGTTCCACTATACAGTGGACCTGCTTGCGCAGTGCGAAAAGGGAGTTGTTTATATCAGCGTTCCCCAACCTGACCGTCTCGGTGGACTGGCTGAGGTGGCGGGGGGGGGGAGGGGAGAGAAGAGGGGATGGCTTTGCATGCTTGCGCTGCTTCCATGAACGCAGCTTTGTGCACGTGTGTGCGCTCGCCTGCCACTTCCACAGCCTGGTTCTGAACAGGCTGTGTCCCAGTACTGGGTTGCGGATTGGGGGTTGGGGACCCCCAGTTTACATGGAATAAGGGATCCAAGCACTAACCCTGCTTCTGGAGCCATTCTAGTGATGTGAGCTGTGGGTGCCACTAAAAGAGAACAGAGAAGGGGATAGATGGGTGGATGTACATAGGTAGGACTCAGACCTTGATGGGGAAAATCGGCCATTGGAATGATTTTTCCAGTACTGGCTCTCCAAGGAAATTGAGGCTGGAACCTACCACATTGGTAAAATGAGAACCCAGATTGTTGGGGGCAATATGCTGACTCTGTAAACCTCTTAGAGAGGGCTGTAAAGGCACTGTAAAGCGGTATATAAGTCTAAGTGCTATTGCTATTGCTATTCCCCCCACCTTCCCATGTTTCTGATGCATCATAAAATGTAGCTCAATCTTTGGACCAATCAAATACAACCCCTGTTGTTACTCAGAAGGCAATTAAACTTTTTCTTACTAAAGGGGAAAAGCACAGAGAAGCTTGCTGCTTGTTCTTTCCTGCATTTTCTGGACTGCCTGACTCTAGACAGCCGGTCTAACCTTTGGGGATTTTTGCCAGCCGCAGAAGCTTGGATTCTTTGGAAAGTCCCATGGCTGGTACGTGATGCCACTCATCTGTTCCCAACACAAAATGGAGAGACCAGACAAGCGCCGAGAAAAAGCTCCCAAACCAAAGCAAAGCAAAATAAAAACAAGCCTTCAATCTCAGAACACAAACATCAGCTGCATTGGCTTCCTACAGCAGATTTATTCTGATGCTCGGCTGTTTGTGAAAGAGGCTCTGTATTTATGTGCGGATCTCAGTTTTCAGTCTGCATGACATGGGAAATAATTCATATCAATTTGTTACCTGAACAAATTGTTACTGGGGCGGGGAAGTGAAGAATATTGTGTATGGATAGTGTGCTTCTGGATTTGTATGCTGGATGGATACAGGGGTCGTATATATTCTGCCAGGACAAATCGGGCAGAATGGAAGGAGGTAGAAGAATAGGAATTCTTGTACTGTGGGCCACTGAGTTCAATGGAACATTAACCCCAGGGGTGGGTTCCAACTTACCTCGCTGCCGGTTCGCTCCCTGCCATGCCTCGTGGGCGCGCCTAATGGGCGCGCGCGTGCGCTTCACGCACATGTGCATGCGCAGTAACAAAAAATCCGAAAAAAAATAAATAAAAAAAAATAAAGCTGAAAAAAAGATGGTGACCGCATGCACAGTGCCGGAAGTCGGCTTCTGGAAGGAAAAATAAAATAAAAAAAAATTCAAAAAAAAATTCAAAAAAAATTCGAAAAAAATAAAAAAAAAGATGGCGGCCCCCACGGACCGGCAGCAACCGATCCGGTTCGGTGACATCATCGTGACATCACCAGCAGGCCGCTACCAGTTCGGGAGAACTGGTCCGAACCAGGAGGAACCCATCCCTGATTAACCCCCTCCTTGTGCTTAGTAGGACAGTGATAATTGACACTTGTGTTCCCCTGCCTGGTTCTTTTCCAGATAGAAAGGATAGTTGTTATCCAATACATATGGAAGGCACTGGTTGGGGAAGGCTAACATACATATTTTTACCATTTTATTCCTTTACTATTGTTATTATTACTTTTTTTTTAATCATGTGAAGTGCAGTGGCTCAGTGGCTTAATGACACTGGAGATGGTCTTTGCTCCAGCGGTTCGAGTCTTAGCACTGCATGGCGGGAGGAGGGGTGAGCTCCTGTAACTTGCCTCAACTTCTGCCCACCTTGCAGTTCGAAAGCATGTTCTGTGCGAGTAGGTAAATAGGTACCACTTGGTGAGGAGATGAGTTGGTGCTCTGCACAGGCAGTCAAATGGTTACGGCGCCTGTTTATGAGGCAGCTCTGGGGAAGGGAGGAGGCCTAGGATGAAACTGCAGGAAGAGCTGCTTGTCTTTCTCTCTGGTGCGAAGCCAGCTTGCCCTCTTGTGGCACATCATGGGAAGCGTGCAAGAGTGTATCTGACAGAGCTGGTAAACAGGCAACCAAACTGCAAATAGAATAGAATAGAATAGAATAGAATAGAATAGAATAGAATAGAACAGAACAGAACAGAACAGAACAGAACAGAACAGAACAGAACAGAACAGAACAGAACAGAACAGAACAGAATAGAATAGAATAGAATAGAATAGAATAGAATAGAATAGAATAGAATAGAATAGAATAGAACAGAACAGAACAGAACAGAATAGAACAGACTAGAATAGGACCTTGGAGGTCTTCTAGTCCAGCCCCCTTCTCAAGCAGGAGAACCTATACAATCTCAGACAAGTGACTGTCCAGTCTCTTCTTAAAAACCTCCAGTGATGGAGCACCCACGATTTCTGAAGGCAAGCTGTTCTGAAGGCAAACTCTATCATAGCCTTGTAGTCTCCTGGCTAATGTAACAGTGCCATATGGTTGTTGTTGTTGTTGTTCTTATCCATTGCTGCAAGTCTGTGTATTACATATTTTTGCATTCCAGTATTATATAATAATTCCTTTAGGCAACTCCCTTGCCCCCCCCCAATGCATAATTCTTCATATTTTGATCAAGACCCAGGAATGAAGAACATATGCATCTTTAACATACAGTGATTCATCCAGAGTCATGTTAATAATTCTGTGGATGTCATCTCCAAATGCAACAATAACAAAACAAGTCCAGATCAAATAGGTTAATATTTTAGCTCCTGAGTTATGTTTCCAATGTCAGGAAGATGACATTTATTTAAGCTTTTGTGCTCATGTTAATGGGCTTACTGAGCAGAGCATTAGCTCTAGTCATTAAAACCTACATATGCAAACACAAACACACAGGGATAATGACTGAGAAAAAAGGCAATAATTGGATGATTATGTACCACTGGTCAGCAAAAGTAGCACTGGTTAGCTCATGCGTGGCAATGCAGAGATTTGTGGTGCTGCGTGAAAAAGTTTTCGAGGGTTGAATATGATGTGACATACCCAGAGATGCTCAAGCAGAACAGTTTTAATACTGATTAGAATATAGCATATGAGTTGTGCTTATGCTACATTAATCACATTGACGGGGGAATTTAGGAGCCAAGGTTGTGAATGATGCCAAATTAGAGAAGGGAACTCTTCAGAATAGCAACAGCACTTAGACTTATATACTGCTTCACAGCACTCTAAGCGGTTTATAGAGTCAGCATATTGCCCCCAACAATTTGGGTCCTCATTTTACCGACTGCGGAAGGATAGAAGGATGAGTCATCCTTGAGCCAGTGAGATATAGATATACCTGTGTTTCCCCGAAAAGAAGACCCTGTCTTATATATATTTTTTGCCACCAAAAAAGGCACCAGGTCTTATTTGGGGGGGGGAGGGATGTCGTCCACTGACTCACCTCACTTGCGCGCATCGCCCCGGCCTCCTTTTCGCTGTCAGAGGCCTTCAGGAACTTCTTCGGCCGGCAAGGCCAGCAAGGCTTTCCTGAAGGCCTTTGCAGCCGATAACAGAGCTCCAGATCGATCCGGAGCTCTGTTATCGGCTACAGAGGCCTTCAGGAAAGTCCTTTAGGAAAGGCCTCTGCAGCCGATAACATTATCGGCTACAGAGGCCTTCAGGAAAGCCTTGCTGGCTGCAGAAGAAATGAGCCCAGGTGTGCGAAGCCTGGCTGCAACTGTCCAAAGGTAAGTAGTAGGGCAGCTCCACTCCCCATCCCCACCCTAGCTTAATTTTTACCCGTGCACCCTGGAGTGGGTGGGGGTCTTAATTAGGGCTTAGATTTTTTGGGGGGGGGGTTAGGGCTTATATTGGGTGCACGTGTAAAAATCAAGCTAGGACTTACTTTCAGAGTAGGTCATATTTTCAGGGAAACACGGTAGCACTTAGCAATAGCACTTATGCTGACTCTGTAAACCGCTTAGAGAGGGCTGTAAAGCACTGTGAAGCGGTGCTTTACAGCCCTCTCTAAGTGGTTCACAGAGTCAGCATATTGCCCCCAACAAACTGGGTCCTCATTTTACCGACCTCGGAAGGATGGAAGGCTGAGTCAACCTTGAGCCGGTGAGACCCGAACTGCCAAACTGCTGGCAGCCAGTGATGAGCAGAAGTAGCCTGCAGTACTGCATTCTAACCACTGCGCCACCATGGCTCTTAGATAGATAGATAGAAGGATAATGCTTCCCTGGTTAATTTGACTGAATAATATGTCTGGAGTGGAGACCTATCACAGAGATGCCAAATCCAGTGGGAAATGTAACACAGCCACTTTGAGTTCTTTAGGCAGCTCTAGCTTACAGTGGTGACTCAGTCCTACTGAATCAGAAGGTGGAAAACTTTATGCCTTGATGAAAGAGACGACGATATTTTCCCCTTACCAGTTTTTCTCCTTGGCATCTCCATCTCTGGGGAAGGAGGTGGGGATGGAAGACAGTCGAGATGGGAGGATGTGGAGCTTATTTTTTTCTGCAGGGGTTCCTCTGAGAGATCCAGAATTTTCACGAGAGGCAAGCCAGAGGTTGTTGGTCTGTACCGTGCGTACTGCAATGCTTCATTGATCCACCTCATTTCACGCCAGATCTCATCAATTTGCTGTATGAGGAAATAATACAGACATATTTTCACAAGCAACTCTTGTTTTGTTTTGACAACTTTAATCGATTTCTGTTAACTGCAAGAGAAAGATAACCCTAGTAGAATTTGATAATGATCTTCAAGATGAACTGCCTTCTCATGCACTCAAGATTTTTTACACTATACCTTCTCCTTCCAATTTCCCAGAGCATTTGCATTTTATTTGCATGATTAATTTTGGCCTAGCTAGGAAACTAGAGCAACCCCCAAATTTCTATGAGTTCTGACTTACTAGTTATTAGTTAAAAATTTAACAGACAAGCAAAAGAGAGAATTAGTGAAGAATGTAAATATTCAGATTGTAAAGAAAGTGAGATATTTAGGAATTCAGTTGACAGCAAGATGTGTAACAATTAAGGAAGATAATTACTATAGATTGCTGAAACAACTTCAAGCAGATCTGGAAAAATGGAAGAATTTGCAATTATCTTTGATAGGACGAGTGGCAACAATTAAAATGAATATATTGCCAAGATTATTATTTTTATTTCAGACAATTCCGATAAAACTGGAAAAGAAATATTTTGAGGAACTAAATAAGATAATTCATAAGTATATTTGGCAGGGGAAAAAAGCAAGAATTGGCTTGAAAAAGATGCAAGATAAAAGGACTAAAGGAGGCTTTGGACTACCAAACTGGGAATTATATTACCAAACCGCAGCATTAACATGGGTGAAGGAGTGGATCGTATTGAGGAATACAAGGTTATTGACTTTGGAAGGACATGATTTACAATTGGGGTGGCATGCTTTTCTATGGTATGGGAAAAATAAGATACATGGATATTTTCAAAGACATTTTGTTAGAAATGCATTGTTGTTAGTGTGGGGAAAAATCAAAGAAAGTCATTATATGAAAATACCAGACTGGCTCTCAACGATGGAGGCACTGATACATACAA
>QLTV01000392.1:1690810-1704277 GCA_003457575.1 Thermophis baileyi
AAGCATTAATAGAGAATTGGAAAAAAGTCAAAAAAAAATTTTACATAAAGATGCCAAGATGGACTTCAGCGATGGAAGCAGTGATTTACCCAAATCTGATTAATTTAGATAAAATAGTTACGTATGAAGAATTATTAGATAAACAAGGAAGATTAAAATCAAATCAAGAGTTACAAAGACAAGGAATTAAAATAGATTGGTAGCCCTATTTACAAATGCAAACAAAGTATAAAACGGATTTAGAACAATTTGGCTTACAAGACAAAAAACAAGAAATTGATAAAATATTAACAGGCACGGAAGAAAAATTGATCACTAAGTTTTATAATTGTTTATTAAACCGTAAAACGGAGAAGTCGTTAAGGAAACAATGATTGCTTGGGCAAAAAATTTTGGGTATAGCATTGATTTGGAACATTGGGAACAAATGTGGGGGGAAAATTATAAAATTTCAATGTCGGCCGCATACAAAGAAAATATATTTAAAATGTTTTACAGATGGCATCTACCACTGGCGAGATTGGCGAGAATGTTTAAGGACAAATCAGCGAAATGCTGGAAATGTCACCAAAAACCAGGATCTTACTACCATATGTGGTGGACATGTGGAGAAGCAAAAAAGTATTGGACAAAAATTAAGACATGGTTGGAAGAAATGATACAATGCGTTGAATTGAAACCAGAAATATTTTTGTTAGGAATTTTACCTGAAATTTATCAAAAAGCGAATGTATATTTGATTATTCATGTGTTAACAGAGCAACCCCTAAATTTCTATGAGTTTTGACTTACTGAGTTTTTTTGGAGAGACGATAGGTTTTTTTAAATATCTGTTGAAAAAAAGGTCAGAAGTAATTATGTTTCATAACTTTGTTTTTTTCTTCTTCTCTTGTTTATTTTCTGGCACCTCTTTTTCCTTTTTTTTTTCTTTAGATTTGTTTTTTACTCTATGCAAAATCTTCAAAATAACTAAGTAACATCTATTCTCAGACCCTGGATATAATTTAAGGTATTAATTATATTCTTTGCCATCAAGCATATCATATCCTACATTTCTTGGCAACTACCAGAAAGGTCTAGCGCAATTCCTTAAAAACAAGGAAGATATGCACATTGTCACCTGTGATCTAGTGTCCACAGGTATATACTAAGCTGTGCCTTGATAGATGGAGACACAGCTATTTCATGTGGGCATTTCCCAAATGTGTTTGGGGGGGGATGTTAAAACATATGTGAGAAGATATCACCACACACACGTGGCGATGTTCCAGTTTGTTACAAGTTCAGCTATATTCATAACTCTTTATTATCTCCTTTTTACAAGTACATTAATATTGCCTATAAATAAAATAGGGAAATTAATTAAAATCATCTAAACAAAAACTTAGGAGAGAAAACATGGAAAGCAAAACTCAATTTTGTAAATAAATAATGGAACATTGCCTTATTTTTAAAAAACCTTTGAACAACTATTGATTGGAATAGTATTCACAATAATTTCCACGTTTGTTATACGGTGCCATGCTTTTCTGTTTGCATTTTTTAAAATTTTGCTGGTTTTTTAATACTTGTTTTTTCTTTTGCAAACTAGCTATTTGCCATCCAAAGTCATGGGCAGCCATATAAATTTTCTAAATGAATAAACAACCAAATAAATCTTTACCTCTCGTGTGATGTTATCCAGTTTATTTTGATGTATTTAATAGAACAAAAGTACAACTGCTTGATTCTGACCGGTAATACTGCACAGTTAAATGAAGATTTACTTTTAAATTCAGCTTCAGATATTTGTTTTATCTTAGTCAATCCTGAAATAGTTCTTTTCTCAAAATTCCATAGCCTATTTTGCTACAACGTATTCATTGCCTATATATAATTTTTACTATCTAGTTTCTCACCAGTTCCCGTTGCTGAACACCGTTTATGGACTCCTTGATTCTTTACAGTGTTTGGATTGTATAGTGACTGACTTAGATCTAGGATCATACAAATGTTCTTGTGGTTTTGCGGTTGTGGCTGAAGATTGTGGTATGTGGTGGAGTGAATTAGTGTTTCTTTCCCCCCTTTTCTGCTGCCAGTAGGTGGAATACAGCTGGTTTTCATTTGAGAAGGAACCTGACAGGTCCAATATGCTGTCACAGTAATTTGGTACAAACATGGTGGTTTGAAAAATGGCCACATTTTCATCAATCATAAACAATCATGCAACCCAGGACGTAAGTTTCTGTCTTCTCTATGAAATGTTTGTCAGGAGCAGAACAGACCTCCTCACTTGTTAGAATCTTTAGCATTTGGTATGTTATTAAAAAAAAAGTCTTAAAACAATTAACAGTGTGTGAATGTATATAATAATTTATGTCTTCTACTTTTTTAGCATATGTACAAGGTTTCATTGTCTTCATTTATCAAGTTTTTGACTGCAGTTTGTTTTTAAAAATATAGAAATGAAAAAATTGCCAACAATTATTTACATCTCTCTCTTAAACCACACTGTACTCACTAAAGCACCAAGAAGGAACAAATAATCAGTGCAACGATTGACATATAATGAAATCTCTTTGTGGGGTGATGAAGCTGCTGGGAATGTAGAGTTAAAAGTCGGGGGTGGGGGGAATAGATAACCTATGAAATGACCTATCTGGATGGAGAGAATTACTGAACAGGTGGATGTGGGTAAAATTAGATTAATACAAATAAATTTAAATATGGTTAAAAGCTTTCTTTATATTAAGTGGTGTGGAAAAGAAGGCATTTGTTTCAGAGTTTTAAACCAAGGCCTATTTAATAGAGCTAATGATTTATTTACAAAATGTAAATAATGTGACAGTAATATCACAGAAGAGAAATGGATTGCATCCTGGATTCAAATTTAAGATTACTTGAAACTATCAGAAGTGGCTAGAGAAATCTGCCAATATAAACTATATTTTAAAAAATGGATTGATTTGGTATCATCAAACTGGGGTTGACTCATAGCAACCACATTGATAGATTTTTCTCTAGGACGATCTATTTCCAACCTGGTCCTTCAGATCTTCCAATGGTGGAGTCATTGCTGAGGTAATTAAGGCTATCTACCTTGCTCTTTTCTTCCAACCTTCCAGGACTTTTCATCAAAGCAAAGCACAAAAGCATCAATACACTTTCTATCTTGCTTCTTCAAGTCCAGTGTTCACTTCCAAAGAGGGTCAAAGTGAAAACCATGGCCTGCCTGATTCTGCTCTTTGTAGCTATAGATGCAAAATTCACTGCTGTTCTACCAAATGCTACTGTGATCTCCTTTCTTCTGGTATATAGACTGATCTCTTTCAATCTGTTGGCCACTGTAACTTTCTCCAGATCTGCTGGCATAGTTTGATTTACAGATTCTTCTTCTGTAGCCTGCCATTCTTCTGTGTAGATAGTCCATAAATTCTTGTAGCCTTTTGACTGGGTAATGACTGGAATGCTGATTTATCTTCATCTTCTAATACTAGAGTTCTTGTAAGTAGAGAATATCTTCCAAATTATTATGGTTCATTGCACAGTCAGTCAGATGTTCTGACTGGATTTTCCATTTTTGTCCACCTATTGAGTCCTTTCCAAGGACTTGGAATAGGCAGATGCTTGATGGTGTTACAGATATTGTCATAGGATGTAAGCTTTTCCAAGTAAAGCTGCCTTCTGTAACTGACTGATGTTGAATTTATCAATGCCAATGGTATTCAAGTGAAACTCCAATTGTTTTGGGATTATACCCAAGGCACCTATTACTATTGGTAAGTGTTATTGAATTGATTGTAATTTCTTTGATTGTTGTGAGCTGCTCAGAATCATTGAGAGTCAGGCAGTATAAAAGTTTAATTGATACTAATATTGTAGTATCCATAAAAATCAATAACACTTCAAAGATAAAGATAAAAGATGGCAAGCGTGATGACGAGAGGAGTCTCACTTTCCTTCTCCCAAAACTGGGGTGAAGAGCCAGGTGTTTACAGCTCTTCTAAGCAAAAGCAGAGGGGGGGGGTCATCCAGATCTTGGGGGGGGGGTAGCTTGTTCCAGAGGGCAGGGGTTGCTACAGAGAAGGTGCATTTCTGGGTTTGTGATAGATGACACCTTAATGGTGATACCTCTATTGTACTGAATCTGAGTATATTCTTTCCACCTTTGTCCCAAAGGTGCTTTTTCAAGAGGCAACTGGACTTTCTGGTTTTTCTTTGAAGACGTTTCGTTTCTCATCCAAGAATGAGAATTCGCTTCTCATCTTGGATGAGAAGCGAAACGTCTTCAAAGAAAAACTAGAAAGTCCAGTTGCCTCTTGAAAAAGCACCTTTGGGACAACCATGACCTGGATGACTGAGAATCTCCATAGACATCCTTCCACCTTTGCTTGATTTCTTGGACTCATTTACTCTCAGTTACTCTCTGTAATGTGCAGCTTTTGCTCACACGGGAAGAGGCATGGGGTTCAGGTAGTCCTCAATTTACGCCTGTAATGAAACCTTCCCATTATGATTGTAAGTTGTGAAAGCTGTAACGCAGGTCATCATGTGACTGATGCGATTTTATACTTTGTTTATGGTGGTTATTAAGCAAGTCACCATGGTTGTTAAGTGAACCCATTGTTTGCTATGGGGTGTGTTTTTTTTTGGCCAAAAAACGGAAATAAATGCTGTTGTTCAGCAAAATTGTTGTAAATCGTGGACATAGAGCCGAGGTGGCGCAGTGGTTAGAGTGCAGTACTGCAGGCTACTTCAGCTGACTGTTCAGCAGTTCAGCGGTTCAAATCTCACCGGCTCAAGGTGGACTCAGCCTTCCATCCTTCCGAGGTGGGTAAAATGAGGACCCAGATTGTTGGGGGCAATATGCTAACTCTGTGAACCGCTTAGAGAGTGCTGTAAAGCACTGTAAAGCGGTATATAAGTCTAAGTGCTATTGCTATGTGACTGCAGGACACTGCAAAGGGCCATAAATGCAGAACTGTTGTATGCCCGAAATATAGTAATGTGACCACAGGTTAGGGCTGCAGCCATCCAAACTTTGGAAGCAGGTTGTAAGTACCTTGGAGGGAGAGCTCTTGTAACTTTGAATGGCTTCTAAGCAACCAGTCATAACTGAAGGACTACCTGTATAACCCCAACTGACAGATTTTTCTATAACACTTCAGTCATATAATTTCATCCCTGAGATTCACTCGTAAAGTAAGCAATTTGAACAAGACGGGATGGAAAAGTGAAATAAAATCTTCATAAAACTTAAGTTGTATTTTAACAGTCACCTCTTTATGCCTTGCCTCGCCCAACAATTCTCTGCTTAGGTTCCCAAATGCCACCCCTGCCAGAAATTAATCCCGACTAGTGAGAAAACAGATGGTTACCTGTATGTAATCTAGGACTTGTTGGTGTCTTAGTTTAGCAGCAGCAACTTCACTGTCTGAAATGGCTTCCCTTAGGGACTGCTGGGTGCTCAGAAAATCTAGCTCTATGACAGCGGAAAGCCGGCTATAGAGACTAATAAATTTTTCCTTGTAACTGCAGAAATGAACTGCGGAAACAACAAAGCACAGAAGTAAGTGTATTAAAGGGGGGGACCCACAAAGACTTACCTTTTGAAGGAGCTTAATCAAGATCAGTTGCCATAGCTTACATTATTCCCTGAAAAACAAAGGATTATGCAAAGAGCTAAAACTACAGAAGGGTTTTCACTGTTACAGTGAAAACACAAAAAGCATTGTGTAGGGCCTTAACATCAAACAGAATTATGTGGCTTAAGCTTTTGTAGATCAGAGACTACCACAGGTATTAAAATAGATTAGTAGACTAGAAAGACAGCAGTCATATATCTCACTTACATATCTGGCTGTATTTATTGTTATATTTTGGATGTACTGAAGATCTGCCTTGAAATTTTACACAGTGATTCCTCATCATTGTCCTATATTTTGTTCTGTTTGGTCTCAACTGCATCGTTCTGCATTGCCAATGGCCTCCTAAGCATCTCTGCATCTTACCACATTTAAAAGCTTTTGCCACACATACTCTATCAATCAGGCCTGTCAAACTGGCGGCCCGTGGGCCAGATACATCACGCACAGGCCACGCCCACCCCAGCTCCGCAAAGGCAAAAAAATGTCGCGATACGTCGCGATCCGGCCTGTGACGCAATCGAGTTTGACACCCGTGCTCTATCTATTAAGTCCTTAGGAAAGGTCAAAGTGATTTTTTTTTCTATTGGATAGTTTCCTGTCGATGTAAAGAGTATGCATGCTTCAAATGTACACAGAAATCTCAATCAGGCAGAATGAAAACACAAGCAAGAGTATGCATGGAAAACCAGATAAAGCTTTCTGCTTCAAACACTATGCTTCATAAACTGAAAAATGACCAGGGGTTATTCATGCATCATTTGAGTAAAATCTACAAAGTTGTGTTGATCAGAGGTGGGTTCCTGCCGGTTCGGACCAGTACTATAGAACCGGTAGTAAAAATAGGGACTTGTTTTCCAAACCGGCAGTAACGGCAGCCTGCCAGTTCGGTGCCGCCATCTTGTTTTTTGCTTCTGTGCATGCGCAGAAGCTTTGTTTTAGCACTGCGCATGTGTGAAGCGTGCGCAAAGCGCACTGCAAATGCATGAAATGCACACAAAGCGCACTGCACATGACAAAGCGTGTGCAAAGCGCGCAAGCCCTTGCGTGCTACGCCGCGCCACTAAGCGAACCGGCAGCGATGAAAACCAGAACCCACCCCTGGTGTTGATGTTAACATAAGCTCATCATTGATGAGTTTATGCCAATGAATAACTGCTTTGCCTCAGTTGTGTATCAAATGAGCAGTAAAATCCATTCTAAATTGTACTTGACTCCTTGAGCTATGCTACACAACTAACTCAAGGACAACATTGCTAAACAGGTCTTCCATGCTTTATTATGGTTAAAATATTATGGTCAGCATCCATGGATAATGGAAGTTCTAGTCCAGGGGTATCAAAATCAAGGCCTGGGGGCTGAATTCGGCCCGTGGGGTGCTTAGATCTGGCCCGCGGGGCCACCCTGGAAACAGCGAAGGAGCGGCCCACGGTGCCTCTGCCAGCGAAAATGGAGCTCAGCAAGCTGTTTTCAGGAGGCCATCGTAGCTGAAAATGGAGCTCACGAGGGCCACGGGTGGCCCTCCCGAGCTCCGTTTTCACTGGCAGAGGGTTGCAGGAGGCCTTCGCAGCCAAAAATGGAGCTCGGGAGCCCGTTTTTGCTGGCAGAGCGCTCGGGCCACCACAGGTGCCCCTGACACAAGTGACGTCAAGCTGGCCACGCCCACCCTGGCCACGCCCACCCCAGCCCCCTGAGGTCAAACACAACCCTGATGCGGCCCTCAATGAAATCGAGTTTGACACCCCTGTTCTAGTCCATCTGAAGGGCACAACTTCCTATACTCATTATACTTACATCACTTTTGTTCCTGCAGTGAAGTAGAGGTTCACATCTATCTAGAAGAATTCCCTACAGATGAAGATGCTGGGCCATAATATTTTTCTGTCTCAATAAGACACACACGAGGTAGTGATAATTAAGATCTCAGCCCACCCAGAGTAGCAATTATCTCATTACAAATTCATCAAGTCCTTATACATAAGAAAAGACCAAGGTATATAAATGTGTTATGAAAGAATCGGTGTTCAGTTACATAATGGATCAAGAAAAGAACACTAGATACTGTGATAGACCATATCAGACTCTCTGTCCACTTCCCCATGCTTTCAATCTTGCCTACAGCAGGAAATTAGTGGAAGGTCTGCTCAATTATCAGGTACCTAATTCCATGTTGTTGTTATTGTTTAATGTGGATTGCAAGAAATTGAACCCAAGACCTTCTGCACTAAAAATATGTGCTCTACCTGTGAACTATGAACCTTCCAAACCAGGCTCAAGTGTTTTAAAACAAATAATTTAAGTAGATTAATACTAATCTACTCACCAAATGTTTCATATTTCTGAAACAGATGCTGTGGCAAACCCTGATCTCTGTATTTTACAAGCTGAACGTTTGGTGGTACTATATTTCTTCTGAATTTGAAAGTAGTAGCTTCCTTCTCCCACCCCTCAATGACATACATCCTGATGTGCCATTCCAAACCCCTGTTCTACTAGCTTTCATTTAACAGAGCATCATAGATTGAGTTTAGGAATATACCACATTTTTCAAGATAGAGCTACCAATTTCAAACTTTGACTCTCCCCCCCCCCATTTTTTGAAACACTATTGGTTTAGATCATGATATAGAATGTTCTTCCCTCTTTGGTGTCATCTAGATGTATTAGAATAAACTCTCATAATTCCCAGATAGTACATCTGGAGAACACCAGGTTAATGAAGTATATGGATTGAGGTGAGACTCAGATTTGTGAAGGGTTATTGAACAATATTAGCTCTGCGGTCTGCCTGATAAAGAGCTCCATGCAATTTGAAAATGCACAAACTTTCATTACATCTACAGATACTGGCCCAATTAAAAAAAATCACCTTACCTAATTGTGTATACCTTTCTGAATATGGATTTTCAATTCTGGTTAATCATGGTGCTTCTCCCCCCTACCCCGCATAAAACTGAAAAAGAAAATACAACAGCAATAACAAAAAATGAAGGGGTGCAAGTTTACATTTCTGTTCATGCTGCGTTTATAAAAAGCATGTTGCCAGATCTGTGTCTTTAGGTGTGATAATCTATTGATTAGAGAAGCTCCATCAAGCATTATTTCTGTCTCCACAATAGAAAGAAATACTGCAGAGCTAAATCTGGACCACCCCCTCACTCTTTGATCATTTTCTGTTCTGAACAATTACTACAGGCAACCATGAAGCACATCCTACTTGATGTGTGTTTCATCAAAGCTTTCTCAGATAGTATCAGTTCTTCTTACACAAACTATAACCGCTGTGGGTTAATACTAAATATTTATTCACGTGCAACGGAAACAAATAATATAAGGAAAAGGCTTTTGCCACACATTGAATTCAATCTCCAAAAAGGTCCTTGGTGCACACAAGAGCGCAAAGTCAGCAGCAGCTCTGTGCAGCTTATTAAAGCAGCTTTCTCAGAAACATGCCATTGTCTTTTACAGGTGTTGCAGATCCAAGGAAAGGATTAGGCTGCTTTAAGAAGTTTCAGACAGGTGTTGCCGTCATGCTCTGTGGACAGCTAGGGAAGTTTCTACAAAAAGCTTCTCAGGGTCATGACAGCAGTTTATGTAAGCTTGATCTAAATGTGTGTTATGTGTTTTTAACAGAGCCATCTTCTCAACAAAGCTCTCCATGGACACAAAGGGTTAGCCTCTGATGGACTTTTTTTTTTGTATTCACTGGATCACCATCATACTCTACTTACAAACTTTCATGATCAATGCTGCTTGTTTAGGCTCAGCCCATATTTTGCCTCAAAACATCCCGCACTGAATGTCCGGCATCTCCAGAAACAACTATTAAAGAATCCTACTTAAAATCTTGACAACCCACTTCTAATCAGCAGTGTCAAAAATACAAGGAAAGTTGCAGTAATAGGAAAACTGCAATAGATTCTTATGGTCCTGCCTCTAACCCTGGAGTGTCAAACTCAAGGCTGGGGGGCCAGATCCGGCTGCCCTGGAAACAACGAAGGACCAGCCAATGAAGGACCAACCAACAGAGCTCAGGAGGGCTGCAGGCGGCCCTTGCAAGCTCCATTTTCCCTGGCAGAGAGTTGCAGGAGGCCATCGCAGCCGAAAACGGAGCTCGCGAGAGCTGTGGGCGGCCCTCCAGAGCTCTGTTTTCACTGGCAGAGGGTTGCAGGAAGCCGTTGCAGCCGAAAACGGAACTCGGGAGCCCGTTTTCACTGGCAGAACGCTCGGGCCATCACAGGCGCCCCCGACACGAGTGACGTCAAGCTGGCCATGCCCACTCTGGCCATGCCCACCCTGTCCCCCCAAGGTCAAACACAACCCTGATGCGGCCCTCAATGAAATTGAGTTTGATACTCCTGCTCTAACCTAACATGGGTAGTAGCCTAGTGCTAGCAACTAGTCATGGTGCAAATTCAATGGGTGATTTGTTCAGCACTGAATATTTGAAACATTTCAGTAATCTCATTAATAGAATTTTAATTTCCCTCAATTTTTTATAGGTTCAGCAGGTTTTCTATTGTTTTAAAGGTTTGACAAAGCTATACCTGCAATTGAATGTCACAATCTCCTTTTAATTGCTTGAAAACCCGTGGGGTTGTTTTAACCTAGATATATATTTTAAGATCTTCCCAAGCCCTTTATATTCCTCTCTGATCATGCCAACATATTTTTCAGCCGTGTCTGAATTTTGTTTTTTTAAAAAAAAGCAGTACTGACTTTTTTTTCATCATCTTCCAACAGGGCTAATTTCTAAAGGACTCTCTGAGCATCTTGGAAGACTCACAGCTTGCCCTACACAGGTGGCACTTTAGCAAAATGACAACTGCTGTTTTAGCTTCAGAGCTGCATCTCCTTTACTGCGGTGTGGTTTGAAAACCAGGCCTATAATGTTGGTGTAACAAATGTTAACTTTAGCAGAGTCATCTGTGGTTTCACAGTTAAAGATCCAGTAGCCACCAACTAATAGGGAGTGGAAGTTTCCAATATTTGGGAGGTGAATCACAGCTATTTTATAGGCACTAGGGGAAAATGTGCAATAAATCAGAAAATGGCCTCTGCTCGAGGGCATGAGATCAGTTACTTTTTGTTTGGAAAGTAAAATTGAGCTGTTAGTAGAATTCTCCCTGGAGTGCTTATGACTCCCGCATTATAAATTCACTGCATTGAGACAAATGAGAAGAGCAGCCACAATTCTTATTGTTTACGTCAAACTGCTTTACTAACTCTGTTGTCTGCGCAGAGCTATAGCGGATATCAAATGTGCTTCTAATCCTACTGGAAACATCACAATTTCTGGATTTACTTTTTTGTACAGTAGCTTGGAGTGTACTTAAATGGCTACTGAGGATGAGGGTGGCATCTCCGGAGGGGTGAGTTGAGCTTGATGCGCCTACTTTCCTTCTTTTTCCCCATGAAAAATATGAAAAAAGGAATCTCTGCATTTTGCTGCCAAACTTTAGTAGCACCTCTAGGGACTTGCTGGGTTTTACAAAAAGGAATAAGGGAAATGCAAAGTCTAACCCTAAGCCTCAATGGCCAAAGCCAATACTTTTATACCAAGTTGAACACTGGATGCTTGGCCCTGTTGGCAGAGGAACCTGTAGCCCCAAGGCATCTGGAGATTACCAGCTGGGAACCATTTGCTTTGAATCCTACAAGTAATAATTTATTGTGGGAATGGGCAGCATGGAGCCATGAGCAACAGGGCTATTTCTCGGCAGTCTACCAAACTCCAAGCCTTTACCAAAACATCATTTAATTTAAGAATTAAACAGAATACTGCAATACAATGTAGGGACATCTAGCACCATAGTGTTGACAATCACGCCTTACAATAATGGTAAGAACATCCCTAAAACTAGGGCTAGTTTTAAGCCTTCTGGTTAATGAGCATTTTTCAGCTGGCCATGTGTACAAGCAATAGCAATAGCACTTAGACTTATATACCGCTTCACAGTGCCTTTACAGCCCTCTCTAAGCGGTTTAAGAGTCACCGTATTGCCCCCAACAATCTGGGTCCACATTTTACCGACCTTGGAAGGTTGGAAGGCTGAGTCAACCTTGAGCCGGTGAGGATCGAACTCTTGGCAGTCGGCAGAGTCAGCCTGCAATACTGCATTCTAACCACGGTGCCACCACAGCTCTTGCCAGCAGATTGTGAATAAGCAAATCACTTTGTAAGTGTGCTAATCAGATGCTCTCAAAATTACAAATGTGTCCCTGACCCAATGGAATCAAAGTCCATCTAGTTCAGCTTCTTATCTTTTCTGGTTGTATCTGGGAACCTAGAAATGGAGGAAGCACCCCCTTTCCGCTGTTGTTCCCCAGCCCTGGTAATCAGGGCAGCTGTTCTTCCAAACAAATGAAATGGAATTACTCCAAAAAAACAAAAACAAAAACAAAAAACCACTGCTCTCCTCCAGAATGACTCCTAATTAGCAACATTTGCCACAGAAATGCTTTCTCTCCTATATAAAATGACCAATGCATACATAATGGATGTATTTGTCTGAGCTCCAACCATTCTGGGTAGGCAAATAGCGGCAATTATGAAGAACATCAAAATCACCGCTAAGCCAGACCGACCCACTTTGCTTTGCAGATTAACCCATTTCAGAATGACCTGATTCTGTATGCTTTACTACACTCAAGGGTTGTGTGTTGTGTGATATCTGTCCGGCTTCTTCAGGCTAGGAATGATGACTAGCCCTCGTAACCTGGTTAACGGGTCTCTCTCTCTCTCTCTCTCTCTCTCTCTCTCTCTCTCTCCCCCTCTCTCCCTCCCTCCCTCCCTCTCTCTCTCTTATCTGGAGTCAGAGAGAAAAAGTTATGTTGCCAAGAAATCACATGATTTATTGACTCTCCGCTGAGGAGGGGGAGGCAGAGACTGGATGGGGGAAACAGATACAACCTTGTGATTTTATTGTAAGGCAAGTGGGTTAATATTTCTAGGAGAACCAAGGTAGTATACCGAGTTCAAACATCTGAAGAGGGAGGTTAAGGAATCCTGTGTGTGGGGTGTAAGGGTTGTTCTGTCCTGGGGCAGTGCAGACGTCGTCTGAGGCAGGGAGCAGGAGAAGAAAAGAAACATTGTGACCCAGTTCCAACACCTCCTGTGTATACAGACGGAACAGCTTAGCCTACAGAGGGACACGCACAGAAAAGAAATGAGGGGAGGGGGGGAGGAGAAAGTTATAACATGGCATTTATAGCAATACCCCTCCCTCACAATGATATAAAACATTAAACTCTCACAACATCTAGCAGATAGGCATGTCTATAAAACATAGGCATTTGGATGTGGGTGAAGGCGTGCAAACATGCGCACATAACACACACACACACACACACACACACACACACACACATTAAGGTATGCTTTTCTTAATCCTGCTTCAGAAAAGGTTTCATGCTCTAATGTTCCACGTTCAAACATACATATACACAGACAACCCCAGCCTCACCCCCAAAATAACATCCATGTTACTTATTAACTAGAAAACCGACTCCATGATCTTTCCAAGATTTTCATTTGGAAATAATTCATTTGGATTTTCATGGAATCATGAAAATCAATTTGGTTCAAATATTCAGAACTTTATTTTTAAAAAAAAACCTAGGTAAAATTCTGGAGGGTGTTTTGTCTGCTCCTTTGCTCTTGTATCAGCCTGCCACAAATTGGGACAATGCAAAATAATAATAATAATAATTCATGGAATCATGAAAATCAATTTGGTTCAAATATTCAGAACTTTATTTTTAAAAAAAAACCTAGGTAAAATTCTGGAGGGTGTTTTGTCTGCTCCTTTGCTCTTGTATCAGCCTGCCACAAATTGGGACA
>QLTV01000392.1:1704488-1730226 GCA_003457575.1 Thermophis baileyi
TAATAATAATAATAATAATAATAATAATAATAATAATAATAATAATAATAATAATAATAATAATAATTAACAAGCTGCACTAGAGAAAAACATGAAAGTCAAATGACAGTATATTTTTAAATTAAGGATTCTTTTTTATTCCAAACTGAATTATGGATTATATCTACTCTGGTCTACTCTTCCCTAAAGCATTGCTCCCGTTACAGGCTGGGATTCTTTTAGGAAAAGAGAAGAAATGCCGCTTATTTCAAAATGGGATGAATGCTGTACAAATATTTCAGAAGCAGATGTCCAATACTGGCTGGTAAGAAATTCTAACTCTTAAAGTTGAGATATGCTGCCTACAATGATTCAACACAAGTCTCCTTCATTTATCAGTTTATCTTTAACTTTTTTAAAGGCCTAGAATCAGGCCAGATTCCACCTCCCTTCAATATGCTCCATGGATGAATTGTTCCAATTTAAATGGTTATGTGTTGGGGGAGTAGTGATCAGATTTGTTACTTAAAAGAGAGGCTAACCACAGAGAAGGTAGTGAATTTGCTTATAGCTTGGAGTTCTCTATATCCTTGGTCACTTTTGTGTAGCCATAATAAAATGAGTTTATACTAAATAGCTTTACACTAAGAAGAAAAAAAAAAGACTTCAGGACTGTTTATGCAGCAACTTTTAAGATGTATGAACTTCAACTCCCACAATTCCCTAGCCAGCGTGCTATCCAAGTTTCTCCAGATTATCCAACCACTGATCCAGAATAACAAGTTCATTCTGAAACTCACAGACCTTTGTAAGCAAGATGTGCATGTTGTTGTTGGACTGGAGTGCCAAAGTTGGAAATATTAAGGAGCAAAAAAATAATAATTGGATTCTATGGCCGAGAAAACTAAAATGAAGCAGGAGAACAACTTGATTAATTTATGTCAATCCAGTGTCAGTGATTTCTTCATGGCTTACAGTCTTCCAACAATCAAAACGATACCCATATATTGGATTGTTGATTGAAATAAAATTGATTATAGTATTGGTATAAGCAGATGGAATACCTTGTGCTGTGCTGATAACACTACACTGAAGGCTGAAAATGCAAATGATCTGCAATATCTAGTAAGGAAAGCCAAGAAGCACAGTGAAAAAAATGGGACTGATTAAATACAAAGAAGACTAACCAAAGGGATCATCTTCATCATAATCATTTCAAGAAACTGTGTAGAGCAGTGGTTCTCAACCTTCCTAATGCCGCGACCCCCGCCCCGCCGCTGTGACCCCCGCCCCGCCCCCTCCACGCACGCGATGAGGTGACAAAGGGGGCGTGGTGGGCTAGTGCACGCTTAGGCGACCCCTGTGAAAGGGTCGTTCAACCCCCAAAGGGGTCGCGACCCACAGGTTGAGAACTGCTGGTGTAGAGCGTAACAACAGATCACGACTGAAGACAATTGTATTTGGATGGCTCACTCGGCTCTTGTGAGCTGAATCTGATTGCATGGCAAAGGCATTGGTGACAGCTAGGTTGTAAAACCACAAATTATTCTGTGTTAACACAGCATTGTGAGATGCACCCTGGGGCAAAGGCTTGGTACCTGGACATACGAGAAGCACTCATCCACTTGCTTCACTATATACTGGTGCTCATTCAACATCTCACCCAACTTTTGAAGGTGCAAAACCAATGGTAATGACCCTTCACCACTTCATGACCTGCTGGCCACAAGATCATCAGGGTGCAGACAGAGAGTTAAAGATTTACCCTGTGTTCCCACTCTATTTCTCAGTTCACACACTTCTTGTTTAAGAGGTTGCTAGTCTAAGGTCACTTCCTTCCCTCTCTCTTCCCACGGATACCCATCCAGTGCACATGCTCTTGGACATTCTTCCCAAGAGATGTGATTGGCTAAGTGTTAGGCATTGCCTATCCATATCATTTATTCCCTCTAAATAAATCACTTTTCTGTTACACTCATAAAACTTGCCTCACTAATCTTGCCTAGGTGAAATTCCTGCTCTCAGGAACACTCTTTCATATATACACATATAGATCATTTCAATCTCCAACTCAAATCATATTTCACACACTTTCAGAGGTATATAAGAGCAAGCTTTATTGCCACTTACAGCTGGCCATTTGTTTTATGGCACTGATTACTATCTTGACTTAAATTAAGTTTTATACAGGGTTTCACCATGAGCTCACTGTAGTTTAAAGCATCATTTTTGAAAGCTTGCAAAGGAAACAAGGCTATGAATTATAATACAGCTTTCATTAATCTGTCCTGAGGCAAGCAAAATACAACTCCATCTTTCCCTAGTGGGAGCAAAATGTACACAAATCAAATATGATACCAAATCAGCTCAGGTTCAGCGTTGTTAATCAGCATACATGCACACAAATGCATGCACATATGCACAAATACATACAATATGCAAATATTACCGATATTTTCCCCACCAGTAAGTTTAAGTACTTGAAATGAGATGGATGAGGAGAATCACGTTGCATAGCCCCATGGCGAGATAGGCGGCAAATAAATTTAATAAATAAATAATACCTGTTGTAGAGGTAGATTGATCTGTTTAAGAAGAGCTCTCATTGCCATTTGGAGCTCAAAAAACAGTCGAGTTGGACACTCTGCAGAATGATCCATATTTTCCATAGATTCTGAGCCAGAAAGTCTTTGGATCCATTCCCATTCCTCTCTGTATGGGGAGTGAAGTTAAAATTAGAAATATAACAAAAGTTCATTGCACAAGGAAGAATTTACTGAATGTACGTTTGGGCTTTGTCAGGGTTTTTGTTCTCAAATAGTAAAACCTTCTAAACTTGTAACAGGCCCAATTGTTTGTGGTTAAAAAAAGGGCCAACTTTCTGATTTCATTCTGTGTGTACATATCAAGCTGAAGACTTTCTTTGACATGCAGGCTGTTCCATATTTCTATAATTTTTAATACACATTCCTAGGGGTCTCAGGCAGGTGGGTGGGCGGGCTCAATTTTCTCATTAACTCATTTAGTTTCTTCATTGGGTGTAGCCAGCCTGGGTTTTTATTTCTCCTCTCTTCTTAAGATTGAAGACATGAAGCTGAAACAAGGGGATTGTTGGAGTATGTATACTTTAGTGTAGTGCTGGACGGAAGCATCTACAGCAGGAGGACAAGGGGAGTGATGCAAAAACCACCCATTTTCTACATTTATTGTGATGTTGCCTAGCATCTGAAAGGGGCAGAGATTAAGGTACAACACTGTGATATTGCCTTGGTCAAGCTGTAGGTGCCATTGGAAGACCTACGTACATGGGCTTTAGGTAGGCAAAACAAGTAAACCAGAGGTGGGATGCTCCCGGTTCGGACTGGTTCTTTAGAACCGGTAGCAGGAATTTCCCCCCGTTCGCTGAACCAGGAGTGATCGGCAGTTGGCCACGCCCACAAACCAGCTCTCTTGGAGGCGCCGTAGGCGGCGCCATTTTGTTTTTGGCTTCTGCGCATGCGCAGAAGCTGGGTTTTTGGCACTGCACATGCGCCCCTGCGTGGCGCGCCCCTGCAGCATGCGAAGCGCATGCGCCCACGTGGCGCGGGAGGAAGCAAACCAGCCGCGAGGTAAGTTAGACCCACCCCTGAAGTAAACCCAGCATATCTGCAAGTCTGGCCTGTCGTTGATAAGTACCCATTCAACTGGATTACAGTGAAAGGGCTAATTAGTCTCTGGGTGAAGGCAAGTAGGAACTGTATCCTTGGATCTTACTGTTGGGATATGGAGTTGGCTATTTCTTTCCTTACTTGTCAGGTTGCATTAGTCTGGCTGATTGCTGCAAACTGTGTAGATAAATGACAGATGATGATAAGAAATCTTGACATATGCCCTGATATTCGTAATGATGAAAAATGTTCTCAGAGATCACCATTCCAATGGGAAAGCAAATTCACAGAGTTAGTGAGTAAGGGAATCCAAACCACGTCAACTCAGAAGCAAATTCTAATCAGCATGATTGGGAGATGTTTCTCCACTTACCTGGACACGTTGCAATTGTCTCGGATTTTAACGTGACACAGAATGTTGGGCAGCTTTTGTAGCACAAGCACTTTGATCTGATCGACGGAACTGCAGAGTTTTAAGTAGCCCAAATAAAGGCCCGGAGCCAGACGTTGTTGGCTCCTTCTGTGATAGGAAAGTGTGTCCTGTTGGAGAAAAGGAGAAAAAAACAGGTTCAAAAATTTCCTTGGCTTTTCTTCCATATAAAAAAGTAAAGGAAGGTCTCACCAAGCAGTGAGCAATACTGTATTTTATTTATTATTATGGTTTGTTGCTCAGTCAGCCATTTGCCATTTTTATCCACCTATCAAATACTTCCCAACATCCCAAGATGTTGTTTGATGGGTGTTAAAGGTATTGTCACATTTATTATTATTATGGTTCATCACACTACTAATGTTATTAGTGGTAGTTGTAGTAATAGTAGCAGCAGAAGCAGAAGTACTACTTTGTTTTCCAAATCCCATGCTTTGTTCCTTTTATCTATACATTTTATTAAAAGTTTTAAAGAGAAAAATATAAACTAACACAAACTAATACAGAATAAAGAGATCAAAAAAGAGAGAAAAGTGCAGGAAGAAACGATAAAAAAAATAGTACAAAGCTTCTGATTTCCTTTGCAGTAAATACAAGAATAATTACAAAGTTATCTCTTACTCCATGATTACAAAAAAGTGGGGGGGGGAGTTACAGGCTCTGTGTTTTTGTTACAAAGTATGCATTTAATGGCCCCACTGTCCTTGGAATTCATAGAAGTAATCCTTCCAATTTATAATTGGAACATTTTTCTTCTTCCATTTAATCATGTTCAATTCTTGAAGACTGCCTAGATCAGTGATGGCGAACCTTTTCTGCACCGAGTGCTCAAACTGGAACGCACGCACGCGCACCAGAGCACCGGAAACCTGAAGACCAGCTGGCCGGTGCGCATGCGTGCCAGCCACCTGGTCTTCAGGTTTCCAGCACGCGCCTGCTCGCCGGCCAGCTGGACTTTGCGTGTGCCAGAGCACCGGAAATCCGAAGAACAGCTGGCTGGTGCGCATGTGCACGCCGGAAACCAGAAGAGCAGCTGGCGATGGCGCGCATGCCCACAGAGAGGTCTCTGTGTGCCACCTCTAGCACGCGTGCCATAGGTTTGCCATCACGGGCCTAGATAAACCCCTGTAGGTTTTTTTTTGCCAAAGTTTTTCTGAAATGATTTGCCTTTGCCTGCTTCCCAGAGCTGAGCAAGAGTGACTGGTCCAAAGTCACCCAGTCTGCTTTCATACCTAAGACAGGACTAGAACTCACAGTCTCCTGGTTTCTAGCCTGATGCCTTAACCACTATTCCAAACTGGCTCTCAATTGGAGCCTAGGGAGGGAGCTATGGGCAGAAGCTACTGTGCAGAAAGTGGCTTCAGTATGCGGGTATCAGATACATGACCCCAATTCCCTATTTGTATGTTCATTTGTAGACTAAATAAATTAAGTGACAGTTTTCCAGCAGTGGTTCAACTGCAACAGCAGAAGGAAAATTTGCCAAGATATTCGGAAAGAACTCCTTACCTCCTTTTAGCCTTGCATTTGGAACTGGAAATATTCCTAATCCTAACTTGTTCTAAATGGGCAATGAAAGCATTTTAAATAATACTTGGAAGATCTAGAACCGATTAATCTCCCTCCCACATCAGGCGGCTATTACTGACAGTCTCACAGTCGAATTCATTTAGCTCACTTACCAGAGTCTGAAAGCCATGATTATGAGGTCCTATCTTTTGTTTCTTTGCTAATATTCTCTATTATTGATCATTGAGAGATGGGTTCAAGCATTTAAAATAGGGGGAAAAAACAAATGAGGGGGAAAACAGAATTGGAATTAAACCATATTAAAAAAAAATTCTGGTGTGAATATGGAGAGGTCTCCTGAGACCAAGGAGCTGCAGGAAAGAGATGTGGAGTCATTATGTGTCAGTTGGGCAGCTATATAAATTTATTAAACAAACAAACAAACAAACAAAATGTTATTAACAGATAAATGTGTGTGATCTGGAGAAAAGAGAGTTCACATGATTTTCTAACTGTTCCTTTTTTTTTCCCCTAAGAAAAAGATTATGGCATTTTTGTTGCTTCAGAATGTAAGTTGAAAGTGAATTTGGCAGATTTTGCCAAGGGATTTCAAAAGACAGAGTAGGGAGCAGAGGGAGAAAATTAAAGGTGTCAGCGGCTGTCAGAATAAGCTTCCGGTGCTAAACATGGTATGCGACAGGAGTGGCTCTGCTTCCCAAAGCTGACATTTGTCTCTTCTCAGCAAAAAGGGATACAGAGGCTCCCCTGCTCAGGTTCTAAAATCCAAAGATTATTAGTATTTTTTTTCCAGGTGGAGGAGAAAATGTGCACTATCCCTTAACTGCTGGTCAATGTGTCAAAGGTGTAATTCCAGGGGCACCTCGTGACTGACTGGCCACAAGGAGGCAGTGGGGGTGTGGATGGCAAGTTAAAAAATAGTTTCTCTCTGTCTATCACGGCTTATTTCTTGTTTAACATACTGTTAATTTGAGGGTCACTTCCTTCTGCTTTTCTTCTTTGGGCACACATCCTCAGATCCAACTCTGGTCCCAATAGGATGTAGTCATCCAAGTGCTAGGCCAGCAGTGTCAAACACAAGGTCCGCGGGATGGATCCGGCCCGTGATGTGGTTGGATCCGGCCCGTGGGGCCATCCTGGAAAATGTAAGGGGCCGGCCCGCGTTGCTTCGGCCCGGTCTACCCAATGCAAAGAGGAAACATGCCAGCAGTTTGGGGAGTGGCATCAAGCTGGCCATGCTCACCCAATCAGTCACGCCCAGTGAGTGGCATCAAGATGGCCATGTCCACCCAGTCAGCCACAACTACCCAGTCAGCCATGCCCACCCAGCCCCCCGAGATCAAACACAGCCCTGATGCGGCTCTCAATGAAATTGAGTTTGACATCCCTGTAGGGATAGGCTTTGTCTATCTTATCATGGGTTTAGTAGTTCTAAAACCTGCTCCACCAATCCTTGCTCAGGTCAGATGCCACATCTCAGCAATGCAGACAAATAAAGAGCCTCAAATCAACCTCAATTTATTTCTGAAAAGACTTTAAATTTTGAGGGTCTTCCTGATTTTGAGATGGAGTATTTATAAACAGATTATGCTAAGGCTGACAAAATTGGTCAATTTTTTTTTGAGGGTAAGATGTCCTACACATTTTGGCACCCCAGGTGAAAAGTAAGTACCATCTCTTTCCCCAGTTGCTGGTGCCCTCAAAAACCGGTGGATGGGGCAATTTTCAAAGCAGGACTAGTTTTATTTAGTTTCCTGACATTCATTGCCTTTTGAGTGACCTTAATTTTATTGCCTTAATTACTGTTTTGCTGTATTTTTACATCATTTTTAAAAAATTTCCGGTAAGATATCATAAATATTTTAAACAGATTTCTGAGTCATTTAATTGGTTTATTAGATGTAGATCCTTTTTCCTCAAAGCAGCATATACTAGGCTTCCACTTCTTATTTTCCCCAATAAGACCCTGTGAAATAGGCTGGGCTCGGAGAGAGAGTGTCTGGCCCCATTCCATGGGTGAGGATGGACTTGGACTGGTATTTCCTACTTCAACTCAATAACTAATCATGATACCAGCTGGCTCTCATAAGGATTTCATTTCATGCTTTCCAATTTAGAGAGAAGTATGCATGATTAACTTGGTTTGGATGCAGAATGGAGGCAGTCTTTTGGGCTGGGAAGCCGTAATCAATCAGTCAATCAAATAAATAAAGATTAGCTAACCCTGCATTTTTAATTGAACCGATTTCCAGTATTCACACCTCCTAACTAAGGGACAGATTGGAACAAGCCAACAAATATGTCCTTTGAATATGTAGCATACGGTGCCTGACAAGCTGCAACTGAGTCCCCAAAAGCTTATCAGAAGGAATGTTTGCTTATTTATTGAAATTTGGAGAAAAAGAGGGTTACCTGGATTGTGATAAGCAAGATGTCTAATGCCGTTGGCTCCTCAGGTGTTGAAAGGGATTTCCTCTGGCTTTGTAGCTTAGATATCTGCATCCATTTGCCATTAAAAAAGGAATAGAGGCTCTCCACTTCTCTGATTGTCACTATGATAACATTGCCATGACGGTCTTTGATTGGTTCATAATAGACTTGGCCCAGGTTGTGTGTACCTAACAGGTTCTGTGGTTGAAGAGGGAACAGTTGAAGACCACAAAACACACAATTATTGACTCATTTTCACAGGCCGTAATGCACATTTTTTGAATAGCAGAATAGCTTTCAACAGCTGTTCACAGAAATGAAAACAGCTTAACCAGCTAAGCTCTTCAAATGATCATTAGTTTAATGTTGAGCCTTTCTTGTTTCAAAACAGGGTGGTAAATCACAAGCCAGAGTCACAATTATAACAGCAAGGGAGACCCAACAGTTCTGTTCATTTCAAATTGATATCTGTACTATCTTTATATCAACAGAATTAAGCATTTATTAACAAAATAGAATATGTTGGATAGAGCACTGAGATGCACTTGTAAAATAATAATTTTATTGTACTACTTTGTACTGAATCTAGCCACTGCTCCATTTAGCTCAGCATTACCTGCTCTGATAAGTAGCAGCAGTGCCTGGGGCAGATTCCTAATGCTTCCCCTATCTGAGATGTTTTTAACTGGAGCCTGGGACCTTCTGTGAGACAGTAGGGGTTTCTACCACTGAGTTGGGCTCTTTTCTATGGCATTAAATAGAAAATGATGGAAAAGTTCTATATAGCTCTATTGCTACTAATCAATTGACAAAAGGAAGGAATTTCATAAAATGGTCTGCATAAGACTATAAAATCTTATAACGACAACGTTCCCAGGGAGCCTTAATGGAATTGGACCACATCCATAGGCTTCAATCTCTTCTAACAGATGGGAACTTGAGCATTTTCTTCACAGCAAAGAGAATTAATCCAACATGGTGATTATTTGAAATTTGAAATGCCTTCTGCGCCCCTCAGTAGGATGTAGGAAAGTTTCTGTTAGGACAGCTGGATAGAATATGGATGTATGGTTTATACCAGGGGTCTCCAACCTTGGCAACTTTACGACTTGTGGACTGCGATGGCTGAGGAATTCTGGGAGTTGAAGTCCACAAGTCGTAAAGTTGCCAAGGTTGGAGACCCCTGGTTTATACCAATATTCCCCATCCTGGTGACCTCCAGATGTGATGGATATTCCTAGAATGTCCATGCTGGGCACATATTATGAGAGTTCCTGTCCTAGCACACCTGGAGGACCTTAGACTTGGGAAGAGTCTTCCAGTTCTATAAGCTTGGTTCACCTGTTAGCCCAGAGGTGGGTTCCTCCCAGTTCGCACCGGTTCTATAGAACCGGTAGCAAACCACTGGTGACGTCACGGAGCCGGTTTTGTCAGAGCTGGTCCGTGGACACCGCCATCTTTTTTTTGGGATTATTTTTTTTTTGGATTTTTAAAAATCTTTAAAAAAAAAATTTCTTCTGCACATGCGCAGAAGCCGAGTCCCCGGCACTGCGCATGCGCCACTATTTTGTTTTTGGCTTTTTTGGGGGGAATTTTTTGCGAAGTTTTGGCACTGCGCATGCGTGCACCCATGTGCAAAATGCGCGCATGCCTGCATGGCGCGGCCATGTGGTGCGCAATGCGCGTGCAGCCACACGGCATGGGAGGAAGCGAACCGGCAGCGAGGTACGTTAGAACCCACCCCTGTGTTAGCCTCTGAATTAGTCCCCATAGATACATTGACAATGCTGGACTTGAGATCACAAGTACTGATGGAGCTGTTTATCTGCAGTTCTCTCTCTCTCTCTCTCTTTAAATCTAATCTTCATTTTAAAGGACATAAGCATTAAGGTTGACGTTGAAAGCCACAAAGCTGGGAGTTGATTGATGCCAAGTGTAATATCAACTACAAATGTATACAAGAGAGAGAGAGAGAGATCTGTATTTCAGAAAACAACTAGACTATGTATAATTTCTAGGTCAAAACGCATTCCTGCAGAGCTCAGCAGCATTACAACAGAATGATGAAAACTTAATAAAAGGCAATCAGACAGAATCACCTTGGAAGGAAAATTGGTGCACTTTCTGACTGTTCTTTGAGATATCCATTGCAGTCCATCTGGGGCATATATAATTTATGTTTGCTTGTTTTGATATAAACATTGGATACAGATTTTTTTTGCAGCAGCAGCAATGACCATATTTAGGATTATCTCAGCATCTTTATACAATACGACCAGAGGTGGGTTCCTCCCGGTTCGGACCGGCTCTATAGAACCGGTAGTAACTTGGCGGCCTGGGTCGCTAGAACTGGCAGTGACCCAGGCCTGCCATGCCCCGAACCGGTTCTTTCGGCGGCGCTGTAGGTGCCACCATCTTGTTTTTTGCTTCTGCGCATGCGCAGAACCTTTTTTAAAGCACTGCGCATGCGCGAAGCGTGCGCAAAGCACGCTCACCCGCGCGGCGTGACACTGAGCGAACCGGCAGCGAAGAAAACTAGAACCCACCCCTGAATACGGCCATTGCATCTCATGGAGGTTTGTGCAGAACAATTTCACGACAGAACGTTCAGGCCAACTCTTGAAAGAACATGACTGCTCCCAGCACTGGGATCAAGACTTTCTAGATGATTAGATCTAGTTTAGCTTTTTTCGTACTCTTTGGTAACTCACCTAGGGCTGAGGACCAGTGTTTGTCTCCTGAAGAGATGCCCAGATGTCTCAAAGAAAAATCCCTAGCTTTTTAAATATGCCCATGACTCTGGAAGCTTTCAAAAGGTCTACAGTATGCAAGTAATGGCGGGCAGGAGGAGTGATTTAAAAGGCAAAACTGAATTGACAATGTGGCACATTGTTCATTATGAAAGCAGAGGGGCTGTACATTAACCTTAATGACATTCTCATTTGATAGATAAAGCCACCCTGAGCTGACTCTATCTGCACTTAGCAGACACTATTTACCTCTGAGCAGCATTATTAAGATTGTTTATAACCAAAGCACTCAGAACAGCCAGGCACACTGGCTGCCATTTAGAAGTGGCTTTAAGTAGCTATTTTAGCTTTAGGCATCCCAGTCCAAGGCACACAGTAGGCGTTCTGTATCCTTATGGGCCCTCTGCTCTTTTGCTGCCTGTATACAGATTTGCTTAGAGTCAGATAGACTTAATTTTATTTTTATTTATTTATTTTAATCATTCGGAGATTGCAAGAACTTGATTAGCTCTCTCTCTCTCTCTCTCTCTCTCTCTCTCTCTCTCTCTCTCTCTCTCTCTCTCTCTCTCTCTCCCCCCCCCCCCCCCCGGGGGGAAGCACAAATCTTGTAATTCAGACCTGTTATTGCAGTTAGACATGTCCATCTATGTTAGCAAGAAAAATGTGAAATTTAGAACCAGGTTTCTAGGGAGTTTATTTTTCACACACACAAAATGGAGAGCATATTTGGGATGCGGCATTTAGCTTTCGAATCTGCCTGGCAGGTTAGGAGACACCTATAGGTATGAATCTGCAAACACATCTTAGCGTTAAGGATTAGGCACTAGGAGAAAAATTGAATCGTCACTAAAATGATATATAATATACCATTCATATACAGGTAGTTCTCGACTTATGACCACAACTGTGCCCAAAATTTCCATTGCTGAGCAAGACTTAAGTGAGTTTTGCCCCATTTTAAGACCTTTCTTGCCTCAGTTATTAAGTGAATCACTGCAGTTGTTAAGTTAGTAATATTTGTTAAGTGAATCTGGCTTCCCCATTGACTTTGCTTGTCAGAAGGTCACAAAAGGTGATCGCATGACCTCGGGACACTGCAGCCATCATAAATACATGCCAGTTGCCAAGTGTCCGAATTTTGATCATATGACCATGGGGATGGTGCAAATGGTTGTGTGAATAATGATCGTAAGTCACTTTTTTCAGTGCTGTTGTAACTTCGAACAGTCACTAAATGAATGATTGTAAGTCGAGGACTACCTGTACTACTACATTATTATGCTTCTGGACAGCATGATCAAACCCAGTATGTACTTCCTGCCGACTGCTCCACATTTTGTCAGCTACTAGAGGAGGCAAGAAAAATGATCAGATCCACGCAGGAATAAATAATCAAAGTATCACCAGTGGAGTAGACAGATCAGGAAGTGGATGAGCAAAACTAATGAGGAAATGTTGCCAACTACATATTAATAAAGCATGCTTGCTGTTTATACCAATAAGCAAGTCTGATCTGGAAGTGGGTTTGTTTGTGTTATAGGAAAAAAGAAATGGCATTTTTTGGCTTATTGTTGCTCATTTCAGGTTTAATTTAATTTAAAGGGACGACTCACACCCTGGTCAGCACTTCTTTACTCTCCTACCATCGGGTAGGAGATATAGAAGCATAGGCAGCCGCAAAAACAGGCTGAAGAACAGTTTTTATCCGTGGGCTGTCAGACTCCTGAATGAAAAATAACTACAACAACATAGTACGATTGACTTGCGGGGCAGGTGCGATGTGCAATAAGTTCACATGGTGCAGTAGGATTGGGTGGTGTATAGAGGATTGTGTGTTGTTAGTATGATTTATTGGGTTAGGGATTTTCTTTCTTTCACTGTGAGTTATTGATGTGTATTTATTTTGGGGGGGGGGCGTTGCACGAAGGGAGGCGCAGCCAATCTCATTGTACACATGTTGTGCATTGACAATAAAGGTTGAATTGTAATTAATTTCATAATACAGCCATTCTTTTATTTGGTCAGCCAGTTATGAACCCTTGCCTGATCTGTCTCAGACTGAGATTAGGGGTGCAACTACTCTGTTTCCTGTGTATTGCTTGTAAATGACCACTATCAAATAGAAGAAGGATTTTTACTCCCACTCACCTATCCTCAAAATACTTAGGATGTACCAGAGTAAGGTTTTCTGAGTTTGGTGAACACAGCCTCTCCCAATGGTCACCCTCAAGTAAGTTGAAATTCAAGCTGCAATTTCTAAATTTCCTTTTACCCGATGAGTAACTTCACGGGTTGCACTTTCAAAAAAATATGGAGAACTACACATTGGAGAAGGCTGTTGTAGTTATTAATGGTGGATTTCCACAAAGATCCTTAAGTCTCAACTCTCTGAGTTTTGTCAAAGTAGGTAGAGAAGATATTTCAGCATATCGGGGTAGAGAAGATATTTTGCCTGAAATTCCACCAGAAGTGGCCCTTCAAAGGGAAAAAAAATGAGCAGGTGCCCCAGGGATCGTTATCTTGTCACCTCATTAATTATCTAGGATGCTTTTTTGTTTGATGCTGGCCTGGATTTGCTGCCTTGAATGCTGCCAACATAATAATCAAGCGTCTCCACCAGCTATGTGACTGAGCAGGCTATTTGCTTTTTCAGATTATCCTCCTGGGCAGGCGACTATTTATTTACCGTGTCACATTTAATTCTGCTCTCTCTGACTTCTTCCTATTTTGCAAGTTTATTGATGGCCTGTTAGCTCTGGCTGGGCTCTCAGACCATGCTGCTGCTTTCCTGCCTCACAGCATATAATTCTCCCCTTGAGGCCATGTCAGAAGGAAGTGCTAAAGCAGGGGACAGCTGGCAGCTGATTCCCTTGGAGACCCTACCCTTGCCGAGATATGCCACGGAAAGCGGGCGCTACCACTCACCTGTAACTGGGCTGCTGCAGACAGCATTTTCTGCCTGGCTTGGAGCGCTGTGGAGGAGGACATAGAGACAGACATGTTCTGCCTCAGCCATCTGATCTCATCCCACATACAAGACAGCTGTAAAATACAGAGCACAATTGGCAGGGGGCAGTAGGTTTGGGAGGAGTGGGGGGGGGGTGAGAAAAAGGCAGGAAGGATGAATGAACAAAGAAATGTTATCTTCCCAAAAAGTAGCTGCTGTTCATGCCATGATTCTGTGGGTGGCAGTGTGTTTACAAGAAGTTATTAAATGAGCAGAGTTTGCATTGCATCTAATCGGCATACACACCATTTATCTCCCTTAATACACCTGGGTGCCATTCTATGAAAATGATCAGTCTGAGCTCAAAGGCAATATGGGGAGAGAGGAGGATGTACTTTTGCATCTTCCTCCTCTGACTTGTATTAAACATCCTGAGCATTCTTAAGGATCTTCCCTTCCAATTTGACTTCAGTTAATTCCAGTGCCAATACTTATGGGCATTAGTAGTTTAAGAAATCCAAGATCCATTTTGTACCCTTACAAATTAATGGGAAGAAAGGGACTTCCCCAGATTCGTTTAAATCCTGGATCAATTAAAACAGGTTTGTGGGGGCAAGAAATAAACAAGATTGGGTATGATCTGGAATGGGTTTGAGCCAGTGATTCCTGAGGAAGTAGCTAGGATCCTCTCTGCTAGAAGCACAACTACCTGTTTATTGGATCTGGGTTATAAAAGTGGCCAAGGACGCATTCTGCAGTTGGACCACTGCTATGGTGTTGGTCTCTTTGACAGAAGGGGTGGTCATTCTCCTACCCCTCCTCCACAGGCTGTTCTTTAATCCAACAGTTTTTTATAATTATTGTCCAGTCTCTGTATTTCCCATTTCTATCGCCCCATACCCCGGATTTGGGAATATTCCATCTCTGACCGTGGATGGGGTTGCACCTCCTTCAAGAGTAGAACACAATTTGGGGGGTCTTCCTGGACTCACTGCTACTGTTCAATGAGTAGGGGCTAGCTGTGGGCAGGAAGGCCTTTCAATAGCTTCATCTGACATGTCAGTTGCACCTTTTCCTAGGTCAGAAAGCTCTTCAGAGAGTCATTCATGCCCTGGTCACCTCCTCATGGCCTGACTACTGCAACAGACTGTTCATGGGGCTGCCCTTGAACACTACCCAGAAGTAGTGTTTTGTGAGTTGCATTAGTTGCCCCTTTTCTTCCAAGGGGAACAGGTTGTTATTACCTATAAAGTGCTCATGGCCTGGGACCTGATTACTGAGGGACGTGTATCTCCCATAGTCACTTCCTGGCCAATTTAATCTTGCAGGGTTGGTACACCCTGGATTCCTTCAATTAAACAATGCCATCTGTCTCCTGAAGCCCACCTTCTCTGCAGCATCACCTGACCTCTTGAATGAGGTCCTCCCAAAATCTGAGTGGCCCTCACCCTGCTAGTGTTTCTAAGAGACTTGAAGTCTCGGCTTTTTGCCCAAGCCTTTGGCAAAGGTGAGTGAATCCCCCTTGGATTGTGTGGGTTCGTTTCTTTTTTGTTCCTGTCTGGTTCTTGTCATCTTTATTCTTTTGTCTCTTATTGTATTTTTTAACAAATGTTCTTACTTGTGAACTGTCTGTAATTGGGAGCCAGGCAGCATACAAATTTTAATACTAATACTAATTTCTAGAAATAGTTATAGAAAAGTAGTGTTGATACAAACAAGAGTCCATTACCAATACATTATGAAACCCATGTGGAAATATCTTAGCTAGATACATGTGCTATAACACAGTGGTTCTCAACCTTCCTAATGCCGCGTTTTGCAGCATGCACACTTTCCTGTTAGACAGATGTAACAGTTACCCTTGCAACTATCCTCAGTAGTTTAAGGTCTCCCTCTGGTACTCAGCACAGAACCCCCAAATTCTCCTCTTTTACACGGTAGCTTCCCCCCACCACCACCTTCCACGCCCTTAGGACTAAATGAGATGCAACATCACTACTAGATTCACCAGTTTAAAGACAGAATTCCTTTGATTGCACGGAAAGAAAAGAGGAATTTAAGACTATGCTGGGGTGAGCACATCCTCACAATCTATTACCAGAAATGTGGTTTTTTTTTTTGTTTTTTTTTTTTTGCAAACAGGCTGCAATGTGAAATAAATCTTCAATGAGAGGAAAGTGCCTGGAATGCAGGACTGCGAAGAGATATGTTCTGGATAGGGGGCAAGATTCAATCCTTCCACTTTGTCTGCATGTTTTCTTTGCTCTATAAAGTGGATGTTATTGCATAACACTAGCACTTAGACTTATAGTATATACCACTTCACAATGCTTTACAGCCCTCTCCAAGCCATTTACAGAGTCAGCATATGGCCCCCAACAATCTGGGTCCTCATTTTACCAACCTCAGAAGGATGGAAGGCTGAGTCAACCTTATGCATGTTTTCTATACAATTGTAACACATTCAGATTTTATGAATGTGATATTTACTGTGTTCTGTAGCCATATACCATATAAGCCTTCTGATCCTTCATTAGTCTTTGGCCTCTAGATTTACAAAGTACTCGGTTTAGTTGGCTACCCAATTTCATCTTAAAATGCGACCATGGAAAATTGACTTTGGCCATCCAGATCTAAGTGATTGTTCAACATGTGGTCCTCCTACATGACTATTGGTCATGATTGTTGGAGCTGATTGGATCTGGAGTCCAGCCCCTGGAGGGGTCACAGATTCTGCCCTACCTCCAGCAGGGCTCACAACAGTGTGTCCTCACACAATGCAGGCATGCATGTGGCTAAGAAGGACTGTTTGTGTATAAAGAAAAACAGAGGGCGGGGATCAGCCCAGAAATACCCTCCTACCTGGAGGAGTTCAACCAAGGGAGAAAATGGCTTACCTTTGTGAACCAGAGAAAATCTTGCATAATAGAACTGGCGTGAGAATCATCAATTTCCACTATTGGTATGTGATCTTCATTGGTTACTAACATGTTGTCTTTGTAATAAAATATCACAGCTAAATAAAGCCCTCTGCATTAAAATAAATGAGAAGAACGAAAAAAGAGAACAATTAGGTGTCTATTCCAAAAAAGACAGTGATTTGCGTACTGCAAAGCAAGAAGTCTTTATGATCCTCTAAACTGGCCTAGCACTTGATTGAAACAATAGAATTCAACTCATTGCTCCCAAGAAGGAGAATTTCCCAGAAATGTGATAATGTTAAACACTAGCAAATCTGCAGAATAACTCCACAACTGCATGAGCAAAGATACTCACCATATCATTTTCATCTGAATTATATTTGGACAAGTAGTAGCAAAATATTTGGATTTGGAAATGACAAATCAACATGGTGTATCAGATTCTGAGAGTTAACTAGCCTTGTTTGGACTTGAAAGGGTAAAGTCTGGGTAGTATTTGGATGGGAGACTTTTAAGAATCCCAAATCTGTAGACCATTGTTTCTCAACCTCAGCAACTTGAAGAGGTATGGACTTCAATTCCTGAGCAGGCTGGGGAATTCTGGGAGTTGAAGTCCACACCTCTTCAAGTTGCCAAGTTTAAAAAAGACTGTTGTAGACTAATTTGGGAAACTGAAAACAACAACAGAGTCCTTCGGGAGTTGGGCGGCATATAAATTTTATAAAATAAAATAAATAAATAAACAGCAAACCACTGGTTTTGTTGCCAAGAAAACTATAGTATATGGATGTACTTATAAAATTACCAGAAGTTAAGTTTGACTTGGAGAGTTTACTTTTTATTAGTGAAATGTGAAAAAAACAAGTTATCTTCTTATGGTAGTCATTTTCTTAAGTAAAACATTCCCTTAAATTTAAAATTATTGTTATTGTTTTAAAATATTTTAAATTAAATATGAGTCAATTATTGCATTGATTATCATTACTCGCATTAATATGAATACCTGTCTTTTTCTACTTTTAACTTTATTTTTATCACAATGGCAACAGCAATATTTTTCCAGTTACTTTCTAGCACCCAAAATTTTGTTTTTCCAGAAAATCTTGCATATTGCTCCAGATTGTCTTAGAAAACCTGACTGCTGTCAAAAATGCAGAACTCAGAAGGATGTCCAAACAGGTTGTTACGGGAAAAGAATACAGTGACTATAGGAACTGGCAACTTAAAATCAAGTCCAGCGCTCGCAGGGAAAAAAAAATTACAGGGTTGCAAATAATTGGGAAATAATGGAAAAATGGAACTGATAAAAGCCATTCATTTGTTGCATTTTTTGTTTTGTTTTGAAATAAATGAAAGTTGAGCTAAACAGACCTGCTGGGTTAAATTTTCTTTTATTATAACTCTCTCTTTTGAATTCTTATTTTTTTAAACTCCTGCTTCCAGGTGGCACTTTCCATAAATTTATTTATCTAATGGAAATGGAGGCTGCAGGGGTCTAATATAGAAGATTGCAGAAGATTCTAGGATATACAGTAGTTTGGAGTGTACAATCTCAATTCATCCTAGATGCTGTCCAGTCTGTAAGGCCTTATTGTTGAACTACTTTGATTCAGTGTGTCCAATACCACACTTAAGACATCTTATGCAGTAGTGGGTTCTAAAACCCTTTACTACCGGTTCGCATGTGCGCTTGTGCGTGCGTGTGTGACGCTTCTGCGCATGCGCAGAAGCATCCCGGGCGGATGGGCGGAGCCTCCCGCTGCCACCGCCGCCGCTACCGGTTCTAAGAACCAGGCTGAACCGGGAGCAACCCACCGCTGGTCTTATGGTGTTTTTGAGGAATACTTGTCTCACATTTCTGATTTTTCCATTGTGGAATTTAATATTTAAGACTCCTATTGATGCCCTTCTGTGGTTTACCTGGAACATCAATGTAAAAACTCTAAATGATACTATAGTATTGCTATTTATAGCAAGATGATCCAGCATTGCAGTCCCATGGATTTTGTCCTGTGTAATAACCCATCATTTGATCCAGCACTGTTGTATTAATTCCTTAAAAAAAATCCAATCCTTTAAAATATTTATATAGTTATATAGATTAATCAGCAGATTTGCTTAATTGAATGATTACCAGAGCCTCTCTTTGGAAAGAAATACAAAATACAAAGAAGATGAAAAGAACACTGCCAGAGATGAAAGAAGATATTGTCAAAGACCAAAGTTTTGAGATTCAGAAGATTAGATAAATTATCTTGGGACAGGGGACAATCCAAAATTTCAGCTTCAGATTTGCTAACTCAGAGTTATTTAAAAAGGTTTACTAATGTATGTTTAAAGCAAATTTGGAACTGACTTCATAAAACCAGTAATCTGCGTGCACACAATGTGTGCCAGTGGTTATGTTTGTGTAATAGATCTAATTCAGTGTTTCTCAACCTTGGTAGCTTTAAGATGGGTGGACTTCAGTTCCCAGAATTCCCCATATAGCAAAGCTGGCTGGGAAATTCTGAGAATTGAAGTTCAGCCATCTTAAAGGTGCCAAGGTCGAGAAACACTGACCTAATTGATGGGGGGAGGGGGAGAGTCAGATATATTATGAAAGCTCCCTAATTCATACAAGTGATCCATTTAACAAACTTCGCTTTCATGTCATGAACTTGTTTACCGGACAGAGAATTAACACTCCTCACTTCTGAGACTAGGACAATATTCTGGAGAGAACACAAAAAAAATGGGCTTCACTAGAAACGCCTTTCTCTGCCTCTTCTGTAGTTTTCAATCCATCCCATGTCCACACAGGAGGGCGGGAAAAGGGGCAGAAAGGAGTGGAGAGATGGCTCCAACTTTTCCACTCCCCTGACATACAATTCATCCCTTATTAGAGGGTAAAAGGTTAAGTCAGCCTTGCCTAATCCGGGGCTCTCCAAACACTAGAACAATTCGTATAAGCCTCCCAGCCAGCATGGGAGCTGACACCCAACATCCAACCTGGAAGACATCAGTTGAGGCAGATTACTGCAATTGTCTACCATCTAAATAACTACTGGCCCAAATGGTATAAAATAGGGACAAATTGGCTTCACAGTGAGAAATTAGATAGCAGAGATAGCCTGCATTTTTCTTTCTTTCTTTCTAGATTGTACATGCAGTACAAATCCTATACAGATGGTATTCAAAGGTACTTATTCCTGGTAAGCATGCCTTTGATTGGTCTTAGCGGGTTGCTGGCTTTGTCGGAGCTCAGAAGCTTAGCAGGGTGGGCCTACTTAGTACTTGGATGGGAGATTATCAGGGCAGTGGCTTGGATTGGGAAGTTTAAAAAGCGCCCTGGAAGGAGGCCGTGGCAAACCACTCTCATACCGTTACCGAGAAAACAGCATGGATGTGTCCTGATAGCCACCAAGTGTTAAGCTTGACCCAAGGTTATCTTCACCTTTTCATGCGTGTGGTTTTAGCCTGACTCAAAAGCTCCCTGAATTTATCAAGGAGACAAATTATTACCTGTGAAATTAGAGAGTCTTATGTTACTCGTAAGGATAAAGAAGCTGTTGAAACAAAGGATGGGGCAAGTGAACAGAGTCACCAGAAAGCATGAATGCTTTTGAAGATTGCTCTGAAGATCGGCTGCTGTTTAGGAGTGGCTGCTTGGTTGCTAAATTTAATCCTTTTTGTCACACCCAGACAATCCTTTCCTTTCCTTTCCTTTCCTTTCCTTTCCTTTCCTTTCCTTTCCTTTCCTTTCCTTTCCTTTCCTTTCCTTTCCTTTCCTTTCCTTTCCTTTCCTTTCCTTTCCTTTCCTTTCCTTTCCTCTCCTCTCCTCTCCTCTCCTCTCCTCTCCTCTCCTCTCCTCTCCTCTCCTCTCCTCTCCTCCTCTCCTCTCCCTTCCCCCTTCCCTTCTCCCTTCCCTTTTCCTTCTTCCTTTCCATCCCTACCCTATCCTACTCTATTCCTCTTATCTCCTCTGCATCCAGTTCACTCTTTCATTTCTTTTCCTTTACAGGGACTTATTAAGGCTGTGCAGAAATCTAGACCCAAGAGCAAAAAAATTTGCGGATGTACACATATCACTTTTGGGAAACATTGTAAAGCATCATCAACTTCTCCTGGCCTGGCCATATTTTGGAATCTGTTTTTGGCAGATATAGATATCCAACCATCCATAACACATGCATATTTACAAGTGTTGCATGCATATATTAATTGAATGGGAGAGGAATCTCCAAGAGTGGTTTTAGCTAGAATTGGCAACCTTACATTGATAAGGTCAGAAGCTGGGTATTAGCCAGGATATAGGTCTGTGTGCCTGGGGTTTTCTCTTCTTTACCCTTTGTTTTGGGGGAGAATTGTACTGTATTGAATTAATGACCGTCTTTCCAGCTAAGAGGTTTTATACTGAAGAGACATGAAGTGCAATAGAAATGAAAGCTGAAATTTGAGTAAAGCTCCTTATATAATCCTTATATATGATTATATAAGGAAACATATAAGATTATATAAGGAAACAGCTGCAATTCTCACATTGCTCCTAGAAGCACGAGGCTGAAGACACAAGCCTGATAACCAGCCTGATGATGACGAATGAGACTTCGTCGAAACGTCGCAACGACATCTCCAACTTCACGCGGGAGAAAACCCGAATAACCACAAACCTATATATATATATCTATATCTATATATATCTATATATATCTATATCTATCTATCTATCTATCTATCTATCTATCTATCTATCTATCTATCTATCTATCTATCTATCTATCTATCTATCTATCTATCTATCTATCTATCTATATCACATTTTTCCAAATCCTGCTGTGGTTACCATCTCAGCTTGTAGTGTTTTCCAAAATACTAAACAATTTCAGAGTACAGAATGCAGATTATGTAAGAGAGGGACTTCTGGCAGTTTCAAATATAAAACTGTGATTCTATTAAATCAAACAAACCTTTTCAAAGTCTTCACAAACTTGTTTGAAGAATGGAAGAGATGCTTTAGGCTTCTGGAGACAGACTGCTTGCGACCGGCATTCTGCAATTTAACATTATCTGGAGTGTTTAAGGAAAGAAAACAAGAGAAAGTAAAGGAAATTGGCCCAGCTCTGCAGCATTGGGTGTATTTTTATTGAGGTGATAGTGGCAACGATACAGTTATACATTTATGTGCAGGTAGTCCTCATGTTATGACCACAAGTGAGCCCAACATTTCTGTTGCTAAGCAAGACTTTTAAGTGAATTTTGCCCCATTTTATGACCTTTCTTGCCACAGTTGTTAAGTTCATGACATGGTTGTTTAAGTGAATCTGGCTTCCCAACTGATTTTGCTTGTCAGAAGGTGATCACATGACCCTGAGACACTGCAGCCGTCATAAATATGAGTCAGTTGCCAAGCATCTGAATTTTGATCAGGTGACTGTGGGGATGCTGCAATGGCTGTAAGTGTGAAAAATGCTCTTAACTCAATTTTTCAGTGCTGTTGTAATTTTGAACGGTCACTAAATGAACTGTTGTAATTCTACGTGGGACACACATCACGTCAATTAAAAACCATGATCCACAAACACTGACTGGCAGTCAAACACCACGATCCCGACTTTTTAATCTCTACGCATGCTGACACCAAACAGCACCAGTTCAATTGAACACAAAAATCATTGGCCATGCTACCACCCACCATGCTCGTGAGTTCATCGAAGCCTGGCACTCCACAAGCAATTCCATCAACAGACACATTGACCTATAACCAGCCTACAAACCCCTCAGAATCCAAATCAACCACACAGCCAACCAGAGACAGCACCGACCTTCAACCAACCTATGCAAGCTCCCCCCCCAACCAGCACTTCACCTGCTAATGACCCTCATCTGATGTAACCTCCCCATCACAAGACTCTCACTGATGACTCACACCTGATGATGACCTTCTACCGCTGCACCATAGAGAGTATTTTAATTTACTGCACCTGTGGATGGTTTGCCAATTGCACAGTGGCAGATAGGACAGCGCTCCCGAGGGTAAACGTCATTGCCCAGAGGATCATTGGTTGCCCTCTGCCCTCTTTGGAATAGCTTTATAGCTCCCGCTGCCTTAAGAAAGTTCAATTTCAGATTTGCAAAATTGCATTAATATAACCTTACAATAAAGATACAGTTAGTACTCATGGTTCTTGTCAGGATTGAAGGGCTAACCCTGTGTGACTTCTTGAGGGAAAGGGATATGGAGGGCCAACTTTTTGTATGTGTTTGTGTGTGTGTGCTTCCAATCTCAGAATGGTTCTGGGAAACCATTTTGACAACTGGGGTTCAAAATAACTCACTGGGAATAATAAACTAAACTAAACTAAACTAAACTAAACTAAACTAAACTAAACTAAACTAAACTAAACTAAACTAAACTAAACTAAACTAAACTAAACTAAACTAAACTAAACAATAAACTGATCCCTCACAAGAGCCATTACTAGACCCTCACTTGACACACCCACACTTGACCCATCACAAGACCCTCACTTGACACACCCATACCTGACCCATCACAAGACCTACTGACCACACAAAGCCCTTATAAACAGAAGAACACTGGCATCCTGTAAATTCTGCTGAAGAAGTTACCTAGCCTGGTAATGAAATGTTTGGAAACTAACTCACAAGCTTAGAGAATGAACCTTCACGCTCCTACTACAACTGAGCTATATATATTTGCCACTATTGCAAATGAACTGTTGTAAGTTGAGGACTACCTGTATATTCCTAATGTTTTTTTATTCTAAAGTATGGCTTTATACCAGTGGTTCTCAACGTTCCTAATGCCGCAACCCTTTGGCACGATGATGTCATCACTCCACGACCCTTTGGCGCGATAATGCGGTGTCTCGGTTCCTAAGACCATCGGAAATATGTGTTTTCCGATGGTCTTAGGCGACTCCTGTGAAAGGGTCATTCGACCCCCAAAGGGGTCGCGACCCACAGGTTGAGAACCGCTGCTTTATGCGGTAGTAAGGAAAAGAAGGAAACCAACAGCAAGCACAAAGGGTAATCCAGAAAGAGGACAATTTTCCTCAACATAGCTTTGAGGGGAGATTTTGGTTGACGAAAATAATGGGAGTAAATCCCACCATAATTTATGTTTCTCATTACAAACATCTAGACTATAGCTTTAATAAAAGCAAGCCTGCCATTGCTTAACTGTTATTGAGTAGAAATAAAAATATAAAGATATTCAGGCTACAATTTAGAATTCCCAGAAAACACGTTCTGTAAAACTTTTGCCTACTGAAAAAGCAGTCTGAAATATGGTGCAATATCTGCATTTATGGCTGACTGGAAACCCCTTATAGACTTTTTGCATGAAGCAGAAAAAAATACATTTAGAATTTGTGGGTTTTGATGATTATAAAAAAAGGATAATAGGAAAAAAAGGAAGATTTTTTTTTGTAACTATAGAATAAGATAATATTCTAATCACATTTGCTGCAAAGGCAATCGGAAGCTTTTTTCCCCATCTTTCTATTCCTTTTTAACTTTTCTTTCTGTATTTTAGTTTCCCCCCCCCCAATTCTTTCTTGTTTTCTTTGTTCTGTATTAGTTTGTGCTAATGTTATGTTCCCTGTTAAACTTTTAATAACATTTATAGAAAAAAGCATGCAATGTGGTGCAGGAATCTTTTAAACTCATGGAAGGTAGAGGACATGGATAGGCTTGGGGAGATCAGAGCACTTTTTCCTCTAAAATCGTTCATGCCAAATTCCAAAACATTGGGAATTTATAGCAGTCTCACTCTAGCAGAAATCATTCATTTAAAAGACTAGAATCCCCTGTATCGCTGCAGTTCTGGCTTGTTCCCACTCTCCTTTGTTAAGAAAAAATAACTAGAGACAATTAGTTCTTTTTTTTATTTACTCCAACAGCTGTTTTGTCTGACAAAATAACGTCTGCACAAATATTCTGATTAAATTTGAGATGGCTGCTAGGCTTACTCTCGTCACTACAATCTGGCTCCCTATTCCCCTTGTGACTCTAGGCGACAAGAGAAAGATGCAGCTGAACAAGATTCTGTAGAATTCTGGATCGGGAATATATAAAGATCTAAAGTGGTGCCAAAGAATACAGGAGGAGCTGCTCCTCGGTTTAAATGCAGATCTATTTGCTCAAAATCTGAACAATCAAAACACGTATTATTATTTTGTATTTTGCGGAAGGAGATTAGAATAAAAATTCGTATCCTGGCAGGTTTTTTCATGCTTATTTTCACCAGGGAGACAACGGTTGAATCCATTAACTTCAGGACATTGAGGAAAGACTTATGGAGGAAACTTCCAATCAGGAATCTCCTTCCTTGGACTTCCAGGGGAGCCACGGTAAATTGAAGACAGCTCTGTGAAAGCAGAGCTAATGACTTGGGCAAAGACCAGAGGTGGGTTCTTCCCGGTTCGGACCGGTTCGCCTGAACCGGTAGTGACCTGCTGGTGATGGATCCGGTTCAGTCGGTGCCGGTCCGTGGACACCGTCATCTTTTTTTAATTTTTTTTTATATTTTGTTTTTTTGAATTTTTTTGGGGGGGGGGATTTTTTTCCAGTTTTTTTTCTTCTGTGCATGCGCAGAAGCCGAGTTTCCGGCACTGCGCATGCGTCGCCATCTTGTTTTTGGCTTTTTTTGGGGGGGGGTTATTTTTTTGCCCTGCACATGCGTGCACGCATGAAGCACACGCGCGCCCATGAGGCGTGACCACAAGGCGCGGGAAGAAGCAAACCGGCAATGAGGTAAGTTAGAACCAGGGTTGGGTTCCTCCCGGTTTGGACCGGTTCCATAGAACCAGTAGCAGCCCGCTGGTGATGTCACGATGATGTCACCGAACCGGATCGGTCAGTGCCGGTCCGTGGGCGCCGCCATCTCTTTTTTTGAATCTTTTTGGAATTTTTTTTTTGGAATTTTTTTTTTGGCATTTTTTGCTTCGCATGTGCAGAAGCCGAGTCCCCGGCACTGCGCCTGTGCCACCTTCTTTTTGGCTTTTTAAAAAAAAAAAGTGAATTTTCGGCACTGCGCATGAGTGTGCGCGATGTGCACGCAGCCACGCGGCATGGCAGGAAGCGAACCGGCGGTGAGGTAA
>QLTV01000392.1:1755333-1771941 GCA_003457575.1 Thermophis baileyi
CTCCCTCCCTCCCTCCCTCCCTCCCTTTCCAGTACGCAGGTGAATGGTTGTTTTGGGATGAGGGAGTGAGTGAGAGATTGTGAGACTCGTTGGGAAACTGGAACTTTGAAAATGAAGATCATGTGACCACAGCAAAAGCTCAGCAGCAGCCAGTAGCATTGAAGCAGTCACAACTTTCCCAAATTTAATTCTCTTGGGAGTCAAGGCTCCTAGATTTTGGAAGCATTCTATAAGTTAGCCCATTTGAGGTACTTGATTGAAAAATCATTGCCCTATGATGCACCATTTCAACCAATTAAAGGTATAACAAGAATTTTAATAGTATATAGATACAACTGACAGCCAGTTTGCAGTGTAACTAGGAGTTATGGCCCCAAAGATCTGGAGAATACCAGGCCGTGGGAATGTTATGGAGTTCTCATAGTAAATTAGTGATTCCACACAGCTCAGTTACTTTCCCTCACAGATTTTGGTTTCGAGTGGCCTTTTGATGGGCTTGGGGGTCAATATTAGAGTTAGGTGTGAATGCTCTACATTTAATTCTACAAAAATTCCTGAAACCAAGATTATTATGGAAGTTTTACATGTATGGAGATTTCTAAATTTAGATTATAGCTTTAAGCCAAAATCAGCTCTGTTATAAATAGGATTCCCCAACATTAGTGTATGAATTTGAGAGCAGAATCCATCACCCTTTGACAAACACAACTATTTCCAAGCTCCAGTTCCAAAACGGTTCATCTAACAGGCCAGATACATTCAGTGTAATAACCTTTCTGTAATATAATAGCCACATACACACCAACAACTAAGGCCAAATAAAACCTTTCACATCAATGGAAAAATTGAAATACAACTCTTACAAGCAATAATTTACAAACCAAGTAGACCCATTTTCTTTGAGTTGGCCTGAGTTAATAAGTTTTATTTGGCTGATTTGTGCATCTGTATCAGAATATTCATTTTATTTGTATCAGAACATTTAACAGAGGATATAAAATCATTACAGAATTTGTATATATTAGCAGATCAAGTGAAATGTAATAAGGTTAAGTGTTTGTGACACATTAATTAACATAGCAGTGTCAAAATATTTGTTTTCTCATCAACACTGCTCTGTGAATACTTGTGGTTTTCATATATTATATTGCATGCTTAAAATCTTTATTACAAAAAAAAAAATCACTGCCTCTTGATCTCAATATTAACATTTTTCTCTACACCCACTTGAATGGTATGTACCCTGCCAACTGTGGTTAACACATCATGCACTTTATTCCAATAATGTAATTTTTCCAGCCTAGAAAAGCTTATACAGTTATTAACAGCAGTACATTTTTGATTCCTCTGAAGCCTGAGCTTGCTTGTTTATTTATCTGAGCAATTTATAGCTTCCGTCAAGCCAGGAAATAGAGGGTTAAACCCCAAATGAGCAGCATAATATTAAAGATAATACCCCAAACCATGTAACGTAACATATGTATGAGGTCTATAAATAATTCTACTTCTAATTCTGAGATCAAAACTAAACACATTAACCAATAGGGCTCATTCAATCTAGCTGTTCTTCCAATCTTTGGGGTCAGGAGGTTGACCCCAAAACCTGGGGGAATAGCCAGAATGCTTTGCATAAAGCCAACGGCATTAGGGCCATCTGGATTTCTGGGGGGATGCCATAGGGCACAACTCTTGGGTTATAGAAAATGACACTGAGTGATGTAATGGACCTGAAGATGACAACCCTGCCATTGTTGGTGGCATAAGCGGAGACAATCAACACATTGGCTCCACAAATAATCTGGCTCTCTGTGCTATTTATTGGTGATGGCCCACCAGATTTATTGGTGATAACAAACACTCCGTATTGCGTCTAGATGCTTACAGGAAGCCATTGCAACACAGACAGCATAGGTTTTATGCCAGAGTATTATGAAATGCCACAAACTGTCCATGCCATGCGTTCTGCATTGCAGAACCCAGTTGCAACTTCCAGAGGCTGTTCAAGGTCTGTATATATGGCACATTAGAGTAAACCAATTGTGAGGGAAGTAAAGCATGAATCACCATGAGTAGGGCCTCTCAATCCAAACATGGGAGCAATACAGTGGTGAAATCCAATTTTTTTTACTACCGGTTCTGTGGGCGTGGCTTGGTGGCTATGGTGTGGCTTAGTGGGCATGGCTTGGTGGGCGTGGCAGGGGAAGGATACTGCAAAATCTCCATTCCCTCCCCACTCCTGAGGGAAGGATACTGCAAATATCTCCATTCCTACCCCACTCCTGGGGGAAAGATATTGCAAAATCTCCATTTCCACCCCACTCTGGGGCCAGCCAGAGGTGGTATTTGCCGGTTCTCTGAACTACTCAAAATTTCCGCTACCGGTTCTCCGAACTACTCAAAATTTCCGCTACCGGTTCTCCAGAACCTGTCAGAACCTGCTGGATTTCAACCCTGGAGCAATAAGAGCATAAGGCAAACTTGTGCAAAGGCCCTTATAGCCATGGTCTTCCATCAGGACTCATGAACCCAAACTACATGATAATTCTGGGTGAACCTTGCTCAAAGCCAGAGATAGAAAGTCCCCAAATCTCTGTGGGGAAGGGTTCAAAACTCACAGTTGCTCTATTTTGACAGGATTGAGCTAAATTTTGTTCTCTGCAGCCTCCAGGCACTGGAGAAGAACCTCAACAGCATCTCCTGGGTGGCAGAGGTAATGTTGGATATCATCATATTGATATCACCCAGGAGCCGAGGTGGCGCAGTGGTTAGAGTGCAGCACTGCAGGCTACTTCAGCTGACTGCTAGCTGCAGTTCGGCGGTTCAAATCTCACCGGCTCAAGGTTGACTCAGCCTTCCATCCTTCTGAGGTGGGTAAAATGAGGACCCAGATTGTTGGGGGCAATATGCTAACTCTGTAAACCGCTTAGAGAGGGCTGTAAAGCACTATGAAGCGGTATATAAGTCTAAGTGCTATTGCTATTGCTATCTTTCTGTCTTCACAGGTGTCTTTTAGAAACCCTGAAAAGCAGGAGCCCTGGGCTCAGTCTCTCTCCATTCTATCAACACCAATGTCAGTGGATCATGTTCAGAAGGACAAATCCTCAGCTATGTTGCTGTTCCATCAGCCAGTCCTACATGCTTGAAGTTGAAGGTGGAACTGTTTTTGTGCATTACCTGTATGAAAAATGTTTGTTTAGCTTGCTGATATCAAACTGTTAATAGGCAAATGCCTATCTTGGGAACAACAATAGATAATAAACTAAGGCGAAGTCCTTGAATTGTTAACTTGGCTCAAGCCAAGAGTTAAAAAGCTAAAACACAAACTTTGGGTAGATCCCCTGTATATTGTGGTAAATGCTTCCCAGATGGTTTTAAGTTTTCTCTGCATGCTGATACAGGTAATCCTCATTTAACGACACTAACTAGAACCGAAAACATATGGGATTGTAAGTAAAAAAACAAAACACGATGTGACTTCAGTGTCTAGTAAGAGCAGCTTAAACAAGGACCGTATGGGTCTTTATATGAGGACCACACATGACTGTGACTTCCAACTTCCTGCTGGCTTCCCCTGCTTGACTTTGCTTGTGGGAAGCCAGCAGGGAAAGTTGCAAACTGCAGTCACATGACCATGGATATGCTGTAATGGTCATATGTACAAGGTTTGGTTGTAACTATCACTCATTCAGTGCCATTATAACTGAACAAATGGTCAGTAAACGAGAACCATCTGTATAACAAGAGCTTTTACAATAATCAACTCCCTTAAGCCTAAATGCTATGGGTTTACCGTCAGGTCCTGTCAGCTAAACAGTGGCGGCTGGCGGGCCCGCGGGGGAGGGCCTTCTCTGTGGTTGCCCCAGCTCTCTGGAACCAGTTACCTCCTGAGATCTGGATTACCCCCACCCTATTGGCCTTCCGGAAAGCTGTGAAGACCTGGCTTTTCCGGCAGGCCTGGGGCCACTGATCTCAATGTTACAATCTGTGAGATCTGGCCACGAATGGTGTGTATGGCTTTTTAAATCGTTTTTTAATATTTATATTGTTTTAATGTTTTTATACTTCTGTTGTAAGCCGCCCAGAGTCCCTTGGGAGTTGGGCAGCATAAAAATGCAACAAATAAATAAATAAATAATGTAGTACAACACCATACAGGAAGAGGTGAGTACAGAAGGAGTGTAGCATCTTCATCAACCTCTTCCCTCTCCAGCTGCACTCTGAAGTCTGTATTGGCATGTAGTTAGATTGACTCTTAAGTCTTAGAATTTGGAACCTGGTATTTGTATCAAAGCTTGTTACCTACTGTCTAGTACCTTATTTCCTTATTTTACTTTTTTAAAGTATTTTTTTTTGTTAAAGTCTCAGTAAAAAAAAGAACACCTTCTGCATTCTAACAAACTTTGTCTCTGAAGTCCATCAGATCCCACAGTAGCCATCTACTCTGATTGTTTGTCATGTGATTTACCCATGGAATACCCTAGTTTTCAGTAATCATTTCAAATGGGAACTGAGAAGAGGTGTATTGTTAGATCTTAACCAGACATCAGCTGGAACTAGCTACGAACAAAGAAACTGAAACCATTGCAACATCACCAGAGGTGGTATTCAGCAGGTTCTGACCAGTTCTGGAGAACCGGTAGTGGAAATTTTGAGTAGTTCAGAGAACCGGTAAATACCACCTCTGACTGGCCCCGCCCCCATTTATTCTCTGCCTCCCGAGTCCCAGCTGATCGGGAGGAAATGGAGATTTTGCAGTAACCTTCCCCTGGAGTGGGGAGGGAATGGAGATTTTGCAGTATCCTTCCCCTGCTACGCCCACCAAGCCACGCACACCAAGCCACACCACGCCACACCCACCAAGCCACGCCCACAGAACTGATAGTAAAAATTTTTGAATCCCACCACTGAAACATCACGCCTCCCATTCCCAGTCCCCTGAGTTGGGATTCAGAAAGACACCATGACTGATGATGTTAAAAGCCAATGGGAGGGCAAGGAGCCCCATTCTGAGCCTAGGTAAAATTAGAAACAAGCATAATCAAAGCTATAATCAATCTGGATCCTGACTGGAAAGAGTCCAGATAATCCAGGGCCTTTTTGATGTGCAAGCAGATCACTTTCTCAATGACTTCCTTAAAAAGGGAAGTTTGGAGACTGGAGAGAAATTGTCCAGTTCCATTGAGTCAAGTGATGGTCTCTTGAAGAGATGACAGATAACTGCCTCTCCAGAGCAGACCGATGCACTTCCACTTACAAGGAAACATTAAACAGATTGACCCAACTACATGCCTTGTCCAGTGAGGGGGGCGGGATATGTACTAAGATACAGGTAATCAGAATCACAACTGCAGGGATTACGTCCATTTCATCAGGACTAACAGGGTCAAACTCTGTCTGAATCACATTGATCTGCAAGATGTCTGAATGAAAGCAAACTTCCCCTGAAGCAGAGAAAATCAGAAACTGAATCTTTCTTAAGGTTTGTTAGTTTTTTAAAAAAAAAAAGATTTATAGAGATATCAATGTTACAATATTTCTATAAAAAGTGTCAGATATTAATTGTCAGCTTTGTGATTACAGTACATCCCAGATTATTATCCTACTCCTTTTGATTTTAAGTAGTGAACAGTAGTACCACTGTTGAAACACAGCATGTGTTTCATTGCTTTATATCACATGAGGTGGTTTATGCTCATGTTAGACAATGCTTGGCTGCCTTGTCCCACCTCCCAGCTCTCAGTATTCCAGTGTGGTCAGTGAATATCAGAACAGGGGAAAGGACTCTAAACCCAGCAAAACAAAAGACAAAGGATTTGTGTTTCAATGATAAGCAAGAGGTTAGCTGAGTAAATTAGTTAGTTGTTTCAGGGATAAGCAAGGGGTTATTTATTTTTGGTCAATGAACCCTGACTGGTACATTGATTCTCTGCAAAGATAAATAAAGATGTCCATTTCTATTGCATCCTCAAATCTTCACAAATCAAAATAGCCTCAAAATAGCCATTTTACTGTAAAATCAGAAAACTGGATTTTCAGAAAGGCTGGTAATCTAGAAATAGTTATATTTTAGGCTGACTTTCCCAACACAAAGCTTTGGGATGAGAGTTGCTGAATGATGATCTATGCTAGAGTTCAGCAGATTTTGTTGACTTTCTATTTTGCTGGCATTTCTAAAAACTGGACAGTTACAGTATTGAATGTTTGTTTATAAAATACAAGAAAACGTTCAGGTCCTTTCATCTTAGCTACCAGATTCTCTGCATTCCCATTTTTGCATAATTCTGGTGCCAGTTAAACAATAACAATAAACCTTCAACTCTCTGTGTGTGTGTCTATGTCAGTGTGTGTGTAGTTCTTTAGTCCCTGCATCTGTCTTTCTGCAATTTTGTATGAGCATTGTATTTTATGCAAATTGATAAAAAAGAATCCAAGAAACTAAGACAGAGATGAAGGGAAAATAAATCATCCTTTCTGAAGTCTAAGAATCATGCTTGCTATCCTTCTGAAAATTTGCAAGATATTTACATCTTTTATCTTTTATCTCAGCAATAAGATATATCGCACCCATAATTTCCCTCCTTCTATTGCTCTTCTTTGTGCAATGTGACTTTCTTGTCAACTGAGCAAAAACCAACAATAACGAAAAAAACAAAACTTGAACTTTCTTGAACTGCCAGAAAGAGTTGGTGGGGAGGCTGGAATTACTGGATGCCACACGGGGCACTGAGAAGTAAACTAAAGCAGGACTTTCTTTGAGAAAAGATACAGGTGAAGAATACACTATGATCTACCAACCATGTGAAACCAGAAAAACAATATGGTAAGTGGAGAGAAACCACTTCAGGATTCTACTCTAGAGAGTCCTGAACTAAAGTAGTTGCAAACGAACCGGAACTGTGAGCAGCAATGCCGGAGAGAATATCTCCTAGACAAAAATAAACTGTTCTCAGTGATCATGTATCAACAGTTCCCAACTACGATTTATTAGACTTTCAGCCATAAGAAATTATTCGAATACCTGATTAAAAGATGGTGGGAACAAAGAAAGTCAGCATGGGGACAATCAGAATCATGATTTATAAACAACAGCATGTCAGGAAGGAAAGACATACCGCACAAAAATACATCTCCAGGCATTTTTGTAATATTCTGATTTTTTTTTCTTCAAATGTCAATTGAATCCTAATTACCGTTTAAAGAATGGATTGGTAATACATAAGAGTCACCAGTGCGTGTATTTTTCTGTGTATTGTAGGATCAGATTCAAACTCCACCTCTTCAGTTCACTTTGTCAAGATATCAAGTTTGCTGCCAAAACTGTCCCAAATTAATCAACAATCCTCCTCTGTCCTGCAATCCCTTTGCATGACCTTTTGCATGGGCCATAACGGAATGAGAACAATCTTCTAATACCAATATTATGTTTTGTGTCTCTCAACTACCAAATATGATCATCAGTTTCTGAAGAACTGGGGATATTAATTGAAAGTTCTGAATTGGTTTAAAATTGCATACATTTGTCGATGAAAGTTCTCAGTCATCTAGATAGAATTGCCTGGAAGTTGAGTCATGGCAACTGATTACTTGAATAAGCAGTGAAACGTTTCAAACCAAAGAAGAAAAAGTCCAGTTGCCATGACTCAACAGCCAGACGTGTATATTCATTCATTTCTCTTCCCTCTTGCTTCTCTGTCTAATTTGTTGCCTTAATTTGGGAGATAGAGAAGGGGAGGGAGGGAGGGAGGGAGGGAGGGAGAGAGAGAGAGAGAGAGAGAGAGAGAGAGAGAGAGAGAGAAACTAAAAGCACTTAATCAGACATTTAACCCTGTAGAGATGTAGCCACTTTTAAACATTTTGTTTCTTGCTAATAGCATCATTTTACTAATTTTTTACAAGGTGAATTTTTTTTATGAGCTAGAGAGTGAGTGAGTGAATGAATGAGTGAGTGAGAAAGGGAGAGAAAGAGAGAAAGACACACACACACACACACGCACACGCACAGAACAAACACTGGTCATATAAGTGTAACATCAACACCGAAAGCTCTTAACCTACTAGAAGGAGAAGCACAGCAAGGTGAGGAAGTCTGAGGCTGTCCCCAGCCTTTCATGTTATGGGCGTACACTTGGACATAATACCTTTGGCCCTGTAAATGAAAAATAAAAGACAAAACTTCAAGTTTATATACATGGCCAAGGTACATTTTCCGAAGTCACATCATTATGCAGTGGCAACAGCGGTGGGTTGCTCCCGGTTCGGCCCGGTACTTAGAGCCGGTAGCGGCGGCGGCGGGAGGCTCCGCCTACCCGCCCAGGACGCTTCTGCGCATGTGCAAGCACGCACATGAACCAGTAGTAAAGGGTTTTAGAACCCACTACTGAGTGGCAAAGGTGAATGTAGTGCCTAAAACACATTCCCCCCCGCCCCCGAAGCTATTTATATTGGGATGTGCCAATTTGGTCAGAGCTTCAGCTCATATTATTCAACAGAACAAATAGCATTTGAGGCATCTTATTGTTGTTATTTAGGACAAATTCATGTCAGACATTAGTGCCTTGATATCAACTACTCGAGCAGATCTTCACTCCAATTGGGATTACCTAGCACGGTGGCAAATGAGGCCGAGGACAATGTGAGGAAAAGAAGAAAGAGAAGAAAAAAGGAGGAGGATCATGCAAGAATAAAAACCTGAGAAAAGGCAGAGAGAATGCTTTCTTTTTTCTCTCTGCTCTTACTGGCCTCAGCCTCCTTTGCCTCTTACCAGAGCAATTCAAAAATACATGAGTTCTAAGTAGCTGTGGAGAAGACATTTAACCTTTTCCTCCTCTGCTCTGTTACTGAGGAAAATGAGGGAAATAGTACAGTACTGGCTTTGGGGGAAAATAATCTGTGAGCATTTTCTAAGGCAAATACAATTTTGAAAGAGAGTTTAGCCTGTAAACCACAGGAGCAAAAGAAAAGATTAAAATCTCACTTCTATCTGCTCTGATTCTGTTAAGTATTGGCTTCTCATCTTGGGACACATTAGATGCAGAATGCATTTCGTATAATGTACTTTGGGCCAGAACATTCACCTATCCCTAAAAATTACCCACCTCAAGTTTAATGTTGTTCAATTTTGCACCTTCTCTTTCCCAAGTTTATTTCTATATTTTTTTTAATTAGCTTACAAACTCATCAAAAAAGTTCGTATTTTCACAGATTTTTGAATATATTTTTTTCCTTATACAAGGCACACACATTTGCAACTACTTTTCCCTCATATACTATATATAATTTTCCCTTAGGTATACTTATTTTTGGGTGCCCTTGTCCTCAAAGTTTGCATTTTGGGACTTACGATACATAACATATAATTTTTAAATTTAAGTTTTTCAGTAGGGAGTAATAATTTTGGGGAAGTGCAAATTGAAAAACCTCATATTACAAAAACCAACAAAGCAATTATTAGCATTTACTTCCATTCTTATTCCATTTAAAATGTATAAGTTTGGTAGTGATTTGTAGTATATCCTCCCCAATCACAAATCTCTCTTTTTTTTCTAGTCAGTCTAGAAAAAAATTGAAATTTACTCACCCTGCCCTTTATCCCTGTCAAAATTTCTTTCACCCCCAAAACAACCTCTCTCATCAACTGCTCTTTCTTTATTTAAATACTTAACTGCTCGGCATTGGGAACATCAGTAGATCGGCTGAAGAGGGAAAATATTTTGGAAATTGAGAAATGTAGAAGTAAATCTTGAAATTTCTCCTGATTGATATTTTAAATCTAAGCCAAGAAGACAATTAGGGAATGCCATTTTTTTTTCTTATTTAGAGGGTAGCATCATAAATCCCCAAGGCTCATATCCAAACCAGGGATGTAAATCCAATCTTGTTTATGCAGGACTGATGTCATATTCCAGCTGCTTAAAATAAATGAATGAATGAATGAATTAACCCATCCAAGGTCCATTTACAGACCGGAAAATTATTGGACTTACTTTTGAAAATGTACAGAATGACTGGGGCTTTGTGCTTTCTCTTTCTTTTAACAACAACAACAACACAGGGGTGGGTTTCTCTTACCTTCCCTACCGGTTCGGAAGTGCGCGCGTCGCGTCGGAAGTGCGCGCTTCGCATCCGGGTACTACCCCTCTGCACATGCACAGAAGCCTTTGCGCATGCGCAGAGGGTTATTTGCCAGCCGCTTTCAAGCAGCGGTGACCGGGGAACCGGTTCAGGGGTATGGCAAGCCAGCCTTCCCTACTGGTTCGGCGACCGTGGCCAAATTTCCGCCACCGGTTCTTGTGAACCGGTCCAAACTGGTAGCAACCCACCACTGCAACAACAACAACAAAAAAAGTCAGTCCAGGAAGTCCTGCAAAGGAGAAGCAGCCTCTGTGAAAAACTCCAGACTGCTATGACAAGATGGGGTGTTTCTGCTGCTAAAAGAAAAATAAAGGCCTAGATCCCTAACCACCTTGTAGATTTTCAAAAGAAAAATAGACATTTCTTGGAGGGAATGATGAACACCTGCCAAACTTTGTTTTAACTAGATTTTCCTCTCGTCTGTCCCTAATCGGCACCAAGATATGATGAGATTCTCTAGTATCTCTGTGTGCCAGAAAGAGGCCATCAGAGATCTGGAACCGAAAGGGGTGTTTTGAAAGCTCAGCTGCCAATGCACCTCACTTTGGAGATATAAATGACTGAACCCTCAAAGATTTAACACTCATCTTGGATACTGCTTCACCACAGTTCTCTCACAAAAGTTCATGTTATCTCTAAGGCCTAAGGAAAAAAGCTCAATGATTTGATTGGGTTACTAATCTGAAGAGGACTACTTGAGGAAGACAGTACTGCAGCTGCCCAACTGTTGATTTGAAGCTGAAAACATTCTCTCAGAATGTCTATGGAGACATTCTAGTTCATGGTTGTCTCAAATGTGCTTTTTTCAAAAGGTAACTGGACTGTGTTTTTTCCTTGAGGAAGAAGACATTTTGCTTCTCACCCAAGAAGCTTCATCAGTTCTGATGGGATGGTGGTGGTGGGGAATGGAAGGATCATATTTCTTTGCAGTCATCTGGTCATTAGCACTCTCTCTGAGAGCCATTGAGGCTACATGGGGGTTTATCTGTGCTCTCAGGTTCACCTGAATCTCTTAGAAATGGTCCTAATGAATTACTCTATTAAATATTGGCCACAAAGCATAAATGGAAGCCTAACGTGGCACACATTCAATGTTTGAGAACATCTTATTCAAACTTGGAATATTAACGTCACTATAAAATTCAGTACAGGCAGCAGCAACACAATCCAAATTCTTAGTTTGTAAGCAGTTTTAAAATCAATGTTCCTGTCCGGATTCTGACTCCCTGGGATTTGCCGTAGTTTAAACCTGTTGTAAATTAAATGTAATGCTGATTGGAAATATTGTAAACATTATAGGCTTGGAGATGATAAACATGTGTTTACTTAGCCATTTTGTAAACAGAGAATGTACTTGATTTATTTTTTGATAAATTCATTCCTGCTGCCGATGTTGATGCTGTCCTATTCGCTTTCTTTTACTACCAACCAAATCCACATTCAGCTGCTTAGGAAGGACCAACGTGGAGGTAAATGTGTTCACTCTCACCAGATTGTCTGTCAGGAGATCATCGGATTGCCCATCTTCCACCCACTTTTAATCTTTATAAAAACATACTTCTCCCCTTTCAAGTTAGTGCATCCAGTGACTTTTGTTTCCCCAGTGAAAGCAGTGAAGACAGAATTGTTATTTTAGCCATCAGACATGGAGTCAGGATTGAATCTCTCAAAGCCTTTGATTCTGCCCTAAGATTAGCCCCTGATCCATGGCATGGCCGGCTTTCAATCCAGTCTTTTCTGATCTCTCCACACTAATATAGCAACTCACACAAAAAGTGATGCGGCTTTCCTACTCTTTGGTGATTTGGGGATGCTGGATGCCAAACAGAATGTGTTTAATGACTTGCCAGAGAAATGGCACTCAGCTGCTTCTCTCCAGCAGAGATTTCTCCTAGCATTTGCACGCGGGGGGGGGGGAAGGGCAATTTGAATTAACAACTTTTCATTTACCATTGTGAGGCCGGTAATAGTGCATCTCAAAGACTGAAGGTTTTCCATTATGATTTCTCCGACCAAAGGAGAAAAGTCTTCAGAACAGCTCCATTCCACTAGAAAACAAACCAAAAAGGGGAAAGTCAGATTGGCTTGGGTTGCTTCAGGAGGAAATCTGTAAATGCTAAAGAACTTCAAGGCAATTTTTGCCTACCAATTTTCTTAAGTCATTTTACTATTTTTAATTTTAAAAATTACACAATCTTATGCAATCTCCGATGGCCTGGGCACAAGCCTAGTTGCAGTCAGTGGGATTTATATTTAAGATACGTAGGAGATTATACTGTAAGCCTAGCAAGTAAAAACAGGAATACAAACTGCAGCTGACAGATAAAATTATTAAACCAATACCTAACAGATAAAATATAAGAGAATAGGTTATATTTGTTGAAGTTCAGTTCTTATAGTTACCGTTTCAGCTAGCAATTCTGGGAGGTGGGAAAAGATGGAAGTAGAATCCAAAACATTTAAAGACTGGAAAATGTTTGCTTGATACCTAATGTAGGGTTATCAGATTTGGACTGCAAAAGTTCAGATAACCACTAGATATCAGCAAAGGGTTAAAGTTTTCTTTGCCATCATCTAGTAACCTCCAAATTTCTACAGCCCAAATCTGGTACCACGTCTAAAGAAAAAACACAAGTTAAATGTAAACACGAATGGGAAAGGAATTCCATAAGACATTACCACTGAGAAGGCCTCTTCTCTGAGAGATCCTCCATGTAAAGTAAGTTCTGCCTTCTCTTGTATCCTGGCCAAGAGCAGTGATACATTTCTTCTAACAGAATAACGGAGTTGGAAGGGACGTTGGAGGTCTTCTTCTCCAACCTCCTGTTCAAGCAGAAAACTCTATACCAGTGGTTCTCAACCTTTCTAATGCCGCGACCCCCCCCCCGCCGCCCTGCCACCACCCTGCCGTGACCCCCCCCCCCTCCCCCCGCGGGAAGAGGGGGGAAAGGGGGCGGGGCCCCACCGTCAGCAGGGGTGAAATGCTCCCGGTTGGGCCGTGCCTGCGGGTCGCCGGACAGCCGGTAGCGACGGAAGCGGCAGACTTCGCCCATCCGCCCAGATGCCACCATTTGGGTTCTTTTACCTTCTGCGCATGCGCAAAGCGTTCTGAGCATGCGCAGAGGGGAAAAGAACCCAAATGGCGGCGTCCGGGCGGGTGGGCGACGTCTCCCGCTTCTGTAGCTACCGGCTGTCCGGCGACCCGCAGGCAAGGCCGAACCGGGAGCATTTCACCCCTGCAAGTGACGGTGGCACCAAGATGGCGGGCTAACGCGCACGGCGACCCCTGTGAAATGGTCGTTCGACCCCCAAAGGGTTCGCGACCCACAGGTTGAGAACCGCTGCTCTATACCATTTCAGACAAATTATTGTCTAATCTCTTCTTTAAAATCTCCAGTGTTGGAGCACCCACAACTTCAGGAGGCAAGTCGTTCCACTGATTAATTGTTCTATATTATGCTTCCTATGGGTCTTTAGCTCTAAGTCCCTCTTCCAAAAATTGGCCCTCTTCAAACCTACTATGAGAAGTAATACATCCAAGTTCAATAAATGTTAGCTTTTCTCTCTTAACCTTGCATTCCCCAAGGCTTTAACAACATGAGTATCAGTGACTTTACTATCTCCAGCCAGCACTATGAAAGGTTGTTAATTAAACATCTTGTAGGGGTTCTCCCTTTCCTATGCATAGCTGCCATTCATTATAACGTGCCAGTAAGTGTCATTATATTTGATGGCCTTTCACATTTTCCATTGTAAACCACAATTTTTCTGGGCTTTATAACGTTTGCTGCATTAAATCACCTAGAAGCAAAGCTGGATATACAAACTGCCAAAACAGACAAGTTCCATTACAGTGCCAGCATAAATTGGAGAAGACCATCCTAGTTGTTTAATGTCAAACAAAAGGAATGTGCCGTCTTGTCAAAAGACCTGTACTGGGGGGAGGGGGGAAAGCCTACAATTTGAGGCCATCCTTTGTATTTCATTGCACATGATAGAAATGTGCAGTGTAGGTAACTGATAGAAAGGAAAGGAAGCAATACATCAATAATAATCAAGAACCAGGATTAGATATATTTTAGTAAATTTGGACCAAGTGACTAGAAATCAAAGGGGAGAGGAGAAAAAAAGGGAAGTAAAAGAATATAACATGTTATAATTTTTAAAATGTTTGCTATTATAATCTTAAAGAACAACTGTGGCATGCCTTATGCATTTCAGAATCCACCTTAAATCAAATCTCATAGAAAACAACAATGGGCCAATATCAATGGGCTTGAATTAAAGTAATATGAATACAGTGGTGCAAGAGAATATCCATTACAAGCTAAGAATATCAAAAGAAGCCTCTTTCAAGTGTGATTTTTAAAGGAATGGGCTGATGAATTTTGAAAAGGAAAGATAAAGCCAAATATAATGCATTTAAATTAAAGAAAATCTTTTGCCTATCTGTAGCATGCTCAATATTTTTTTTTCTTTTTTCACAAAACTTTCTTGGGATTAGAGATGCCGATAAGATTGTCTGTCAGATATACAGTATTTCTTTTAAAGCTATATTAATGATCTCTTATGAAAACTATATCTTCTTTTATGATTGATAGGTGGCCCTCTTCAAAGGGATGACCTCACTATGTCGGCTTCTCTTGCTTATCAGAAGCAGAAAAGAAAATCACTATGGTTTATTTAGAGCTTGATTTTGCTCATACTAAAGCAGCAACATTCTTCTCCCAACCACCTCCAGCTGTCTTGAAAATCAGTTCTTTGTTGCTACTGAACATTTCATTAGTCAGATAAAGAACAGGGCTCCAGGACAGTGACTTTTATCACACAAACAGCTTCAGAACAGAGATAAATTCACCATTCATAAATTCACACACATTCAATGTTGCAGCTACTAAGATTGTTGGATGAGCAGGGACAAAAACAGATAGGGAAGTGATTGAAGCCTGGGAAACACGCCCCTCGTCAATCAACAGGAGTGCTGATTTATCACCAGCCTATCAAGTATTTAGAAGGTAAGGGCTGCACAGCACAAACAAATTACAGTTAACAACTTAAAAACCAACCATCAACACATCCTGATCAAGATCTAAAAAGCCACATACAAGAGGCACCATATAAATTCCACACATAGAACAGCTAACACACTCTGCTAGAGAGAAGTTCCCTGAGGATGGGCTCCAGCATGAGTTCAAAAGCTCGGAAGACAAAATCTCTGGTCCCGGTGACCAACCCAGATTGGATCCTGCAACATTATCCTGGGACATGTATGTATATTCAACTTCATTCGTGATAAATTCATGAGTTTTTTTCATAATAACAACTGAATGACAATTTGGTGCTAAAATAAAAAGTCAGAGGAAACCCTCTGTTTATACAGCTCTAGTCCACATGGCATTTTGTCCTGCGTATCTGATGGGATAATTCACACAAATACTGTCATAAGGAGCAAAGCAACAGTCAAAGAATGCAAAGAATGAATAACTGGGATGATCAGAACTGATTATTGCATATTGTAGCTTATTCTTAAATATTAGTTTGTGAATTTTTTCATCCTGCCATGACTTTTTAAAATTACATTATCTCATGGGGAGAATTTAAATATTGTAAGCAGACCCCAGAAAGCATTTTTAAAAAAGTAGCTGTCGTTATAGAAGTTCTTCAAAAACGCTCTGTGAATTAGTTCTAATTTTTAATTTTGCCCATAAGAATAGCTGTCTTATATCTAAATAAAAACCAATTTGATACCTCTGGAAGCCCAGATATAGCAAGAACGGGTAACAAAGATAGGTAGCTAGAGGTGGGTTTCAGCAGGTTCTGACCAGTTCTGGAGAACCAGTAGTGGAAATTTTGAGTAGTTCGGAGAACCGGTAAATACCACCTTTGACTGGCCCCGCCCCCATCTATTCTCTGCCTCCTGAGTCCCAGCTGATCGGGAGGAAATGGGGATTTTGCAGTAACCTTCCCCTGGAGTGGGGTGGGAATGGAGATTTTACAGTATCCTTCCCCTGCCACGCCCACCAGAACCGGTAGTAAAATTTTTTGAATCCTACCACTGTTAAGCTAGGCAAACAATAAACACTTCTATCAGTTCTGCTTTCTTACATTGCAGTTTTAAAATATTGTTTATGATGAAATGTGTGAATTGTATTATATGTGGACATGTGTGCATTTCTTGTCTATCTGTGTATAGCCACATTGAGTAAGTACAGATAAGCTTGGAAAGAGTTAAGTTATATCTGTTGGAAATTATACAGTAATTTACAATACATTTATTATATGAATGCACATGAATTGAAACTAAGAGCATTCCAAACTCTTGGTCTAGATGGATGAATATCTGCTTTGCTTTCTTCTTCATGGTATTCCGTTCCACTCCACTCCACTCCACTCCACTCCACTCCACTCCACTCCACTCCACTCCACTCCACTCCACTCCACCCCACCCCACTCCACCCCACCCCCCTCCACCCCACT
>QLTV01000392.1:1777381-1790885 GCA_003457575.1 Thermophis baileyi
TCCCGCCCTCCCTCCCTCCATCCCTCTCCCTCTCTCCCAGACCATGACAAATTTGCTGATACTGTGATTAACTTCTTAAGGCACTGTGCATTATGATGATGAGATACTAACCAAGTGAAGATTCCAGAATCATTTCAATTGTAAATCTGGATAAGCCTAATAAGTATTGGAGAATATGGAAATATTGAGACTAAACTGAGTTTGAGTCATTTTTCTTTAAAGAATCTATGCAAAAACTGACGGCTGTATAAAGCAGGTGTGTCCAACCCATGACCCATGGGCCACATGTAGCCCTGGACAGCTAGTAATGCAGCCCCAGAAGAGTTGTCCGAAGACATTTTCCATGGTCTTTTGGCCAGCATGGCTATATGCCAAAGGGTGCACGGAACACTGTTACCTTTCTTTCTTCCCACCAAAGTGGCACCTATTAATCTACTTGCATTTGCATGCTTTTGAATTGCTAGGTGCACAGGAGCTGGCGCAGGAATGGGAGCTCACCCCGTTGCATGGCGCTCAGGTCTCAAACCCAGGCAGTCAGCTCCAGCTGACAAGCTCAGCATTTTTAACCACTGAGCCATCGCGCCCTCCTGTTATTTATATACATTAACTATATTATATATTTTATATGTGTCCAGCACAATTCCTCTTTACCCAATGTAGCTCAGGAAGCCCATAGTTTGGGCAACAATGGTGTAAAACATTTAATCTTTTTCCTCTTCTGAGAGACTTATTTTCTGGGCAAAGAAAAAATTGGCCTATTTCTCTTGGAAATGCAGCATCTTTCTCCATTTCAAGATGAAAGAGGCATATATCAAAGTGACAATGTATCTGAGGCACTTATAACTTACTGTGTAATACTAATGTTAGTGCACACATAGAGAAGCTGGATGCACAGACCCACAAAAACCAACTTAGCAACTACAGTATTTTGCCTAAGATTTCCATGGCTATAGGTTTTAGAAAACTGTCTGCATCTTTACACTTAAATCTCTTCTGTCTATCCTTCTCTGCAAAGTGAGAATATTTTCCTTACCAAATCCCCTTCTCCGCCAAATAACAATGCAGGTATAAACTTCCCATGCAATGAAACATTTTTTAATCTTTTTCAGAGGTACTTCAAAGGACATGCTCCAAAATGGAGGTCTTTCTTGATAGGAATACACTGAGTATTCCTGCTATTTTTTTCTGCCTAACAAAATCCTTATATACTTGTTAAAACACAGCTACTGAAGATGGTGCTTGGGGATCAAAGAAATTCTCTCCTCAGCATGGGGTCTTTTAAGCTGTGAAATCTTACTTTCCCTGACAAAGCACTGACTTTGAGGTGAAGAATGAAAACCAGAAGCCTCCGAGGCTAGAGAAAGAGGTCAGGGTGGGAAAAGCAAGCATAAACACCAATGTAAGCCTTTTAATATCAATGATTATTATGTAATGGCACAAGGGAGCAATTTTACTCAGAATCAGGCTACTCTTTTATGGCTATCTATCTGAATAAATAGGATAATACAAGGAATGGGCAAATCAGTCTAAATCCATTCAGTATTAGGATGCTACATTCTATCAAATGTTCGGTACATTGGTTAAAAAAAAATCTCAGTAATTATTATAATGTATATATTTTATATGAATATTTGTCTGTTACACTCTGGCTTGTATGTACGGTTGCTTCATAGATGCATATTTTATTTTTAGTTACCCGAAATATGTATATGTCTACACTTAATGGGACTTGTGGGGATGTGTATATGACAATGAATAATCTTTTATAAATGAATATACAGTACAGGTAGTCTTCGACTTACGACCACAATTGAGCCCAAAATTTCTGTTGCTAAGCAAGACAGTTGTTAAGTGAGTTTTGCTCCATTTTCCGACCTTTCTTGCCACAGTTGTGTGAATCACTAAAGGTGTTCAGTTAATAACACGGTTATTAAGTGAATCTGGCTTCCCCATTGATTTTGCTTGACAGAAAGTTGCAAAGGTGATCACATGACCTTGGGACACTGCAGCCATTATAAATATGAGCCAGTTGCCAGGCATCCAAATTTTGAACACATGAACATGGGAATGCTGCAACAGTGTGAAGAATGGTCATAAGTCACTTTTTTTCAGTTGTAACTTTGCATGGTCACTAAACAAATAGTATACTACCTGTATACCACTTTTGAACTAAACATTCTAAACTAAACAAAGTGATTGCTAGCAGATTTCACAAATTACATAGCCATTCATGTGGTGAAAGCTTCTGCATTGGAGGTGGATCAGAGGTAGTCATCTGAAAACAAAGGCATGACAGATTAATTCTGCAATCCAACCCTTATGGTAGCTCTTCTCTAGCAGTTTACCTCCAGCCTATAAAATCAGCAGAATCATGCCAGTCAGCTGGATTGCATGAATGGGAGGAGGTGAAGAAGAGTCATGATCAGGTTGTTTTGGCTTTAAAGGTGGTAACCAGACACCCTCAATTGTGGCCTTTGCTGTCTTTCTTTTGGGCAGCTTAGAAGAGCCTTCCCTAACCTGCCATCCTCTGAATGAGTTAAATGTCAGAATTCCTTAATCAGCATGGCCTAGAGGCGAGACCTGGGGGGGAAAAAAGATACTACCACTCCCAGTGAATTTAAATAAGATGCATGGTTTTATTTAGGTTTTAAGATATATTGTGCAAACACAAGCATGCCTTAGAGTAGTAGTTCTCAACTGGTGTGCCATGACACGTAGCCATGGCTTGGCTTATTACTAGGGTGGCACAAGATTTTGTGTGCATTCTATTTTTTTTTTCATTTTTTGTATTATAGCAATAGCAATAGCGCTTAGGCTTATGTACTGGTTCATAGTGTTTACAGCCCTCTCTAAGCAGTTTATATAGTCAGCATATGGCCGCCAACAATCTGGGTCCTCATTTTACTAAACTCGGAAGGATGGAAGGCTGAGTCAACTTTGAGCCAGTGAGGATCGAACTCCTGGCAGTGAGCTGAATTAGTCTGCAATACTGCATTCTAACCACCATGGCTCCTGTTTATGTGCCACCATAGTTCCTGTTTAATGTTTATTCTATAAAACCTCTATAATCAGTAGTGTTCATATATATTTTTAAAAAAATTATAACTTCCCCTTGAACCATTCCCTACATGTTTAAAAATTCTTATATATGATTAATTTTCTGGTGTGCCTCAAAGCAATGCTATATTCAATATTGTGCCATGGATTTGTAGAACGTTAGCACCCACCCCTCTCCTAGAAGAATGAAATATTTTAGGAAATATTAAAAAGGCAAAATATTATATTTCCCTGAATGAGAAATGGAGAAACATGTTTTTTTTAGGCAGGAAGCAGACTCACTCTTAATAGCCCCCAAACTTTCAATAGCCCACAGCAGATGTCCGCACTTAAGAGATAAAGAGATAGCTAGGTCTATTCATAAGCAAATACCCTCACCCAAGATCCAACAAAGGTACAATAGGAATTGACCAAAGCCCCTTCATTGCATCACCCAGCACATTTACACCAAACTTGACTCAGACAAACATGATCCCACATAGCCCCATGGGAGTCTGACAACAGCCACTAGCCTGCTCTTTTTTTCCCCCAGGACCTCAAACCATGTGGCCCTGTCCACCATGAAACCATCTTTTCAAGCAGTCTCCATGTTTCCAGTGTCTTTCTCCCCACTTGGAACTGACCCCAGATGGACATTTCTTCCAACAGATTCAAAAAGATTGAGAGCCACTGGCTTAGAGAATGACCAAAACATTATTATCCTATTTTCTAAATATACACAAATGACTGAAAAGGGCCATCCTATGTATGTTTGCAAAGCTGACTTTCCTAAGATTTCAGAAAAACCATTTTCACACCTAATAAGAAGACAAGGACATTCCAGAGAAATTGCTTTTAAAATTGAAGTGTAATAGCAATTCCACGTGGTTTTAAAATACTTATGGCAACTTGAAATCCTAATTCATGTATATTTGAATTAGGGCGCATTAATATAATTGCATTGTTTTAGACTTTCTAAATATCTAAATGTCACATTCCCTTGCAGTAAAACATTACAACAAAGCCCTGATTATTCTCCATTGCTAAGTACAGTACCTAAAACTGTTTGAAGCAGATGGATAGAGGAGAATTTCAAAACTTTTTTCCTATTAAACCATTTATGTACTTATTTATTTTAAGTCACACCAGAGCTATATATTTAATACTGTGAATAAAGTGCTCGAAGTAGATTCCAGAAACAGATAAAACTATAAAAAATAAAATAAAAATAAATGTTCTAAAAGTTAATTTCTCTCAATTTCCTATTATACATGCTATTATAAGCCCTTAAGTTTTCTTGACTTGTAAAGAAAATTCATGTTCTCAACATTGGTTTGTGTAAAATCAGCTGGGAAAGGAAACCAGGGCTGTGCGCACACTTTTTCAAGTAGAAAATGATGTTTTGTTTCGAGTTTCTAGGGAAATGTTTTGAGTTGACTATACTCTGATGGAACAAAACATGAATTGATTTGATGGCCACAGGGAACACTGGAACTCCAAACAAACATCTTGCTAATTTTTCTTTCACTCCATGGCTAAGCGAATAGGTGGAATGAAAAAAAACCCTACAGTGTGTGGGAGATCAAACAGGTTCTTGATGTGCCTAGCTGACAATTTTGTCTTATAAAAGTAGAGGAGGAAACTAGAGGGACAGCTGTACTGGACTTAATTCTCACTAATAGGGATGAAATGGTTGAGGGAGTAGAAGTTATAGGAACTTTGGCAGAGATTAACCATGTCATACTTGAATTCACCATAATGCAACCACAGGTAAGTGAACCAAGTCAGACTATTGTTTTAGACTTTAAGAGAGCTGATTTCAACAAACTAAGAAAGTGATTAAGAAGGATTCCTGCTTGTAAAACCCTGAAAAATGAGATAATGAAGGCCCAAGCAAAAATAATACCACAGATAAAGAAAAACAAAAGACAGCCGATGAGACTGGTAGGATTGCACACAGAGCTCTCTGATAAACTGAGGGACTGTAATCCTACCAGTCAAATGTGGAAAAAAAAAACCTGGAAAGAGGGGTATATAACTAAAACAGAATACCAGCAAGTAGCCTGAATCTGCAAGGAGGAAGTCAGGAAAGCTAAGGCCCAGAATGAACTAAGACTGGCAACTAATGCTAAAAATTATTTAAAAAGAGTTTTCTTTCAATGTGTAAGGAACAAGTAAGAAAGTGAAGGAAGTGATAAGTCCACTAATGGGAGCATATGGCAAGAAGGAGACAGGCGGCAGGGAGAAAGCAGAATTGCTTAATTCTTTCTTTGGATCTGTTTTTATGCAAAAGGAAGAAATATCCCAACCTATAAGAGCTGAGGTGGTGCAGTGCTTAGAGTGCAGTACTGCAGGCTACTTCTGCTGACTGCCTGCAGTTTGGCAGTTCGAATCTCACCAGGCTCAAGGTTGACTCAGCCTTCCATCCTTCCGAGGTTGGTAAAATGAGGACCCAGATTGTTGGGGGCAATATGCTGACTCTGTAAACTGCTTAGAGAGGGCTGTAAAAGCACTGTGAAGCGGTATATAATTCTAAGTGCTATTGCTATTGCTATCAAAAACAGCACTGAGGGAGATAAACAGGTATACAAGTCAAAATAGGCAAGGAATTAGTAAGAGAATACCTATCCACCCTCAAATCACATACAAATCACATGGACTGTATGATTTATACCCCAGGGTTCTGAAGGAGCTGGCAGAAGTAATCTTGGAGCCACTGAATGTAAAGTTCCTGTAGCACAGTAAAGGCTGGAAAAGAGCTGAAGTGGTTCTAATCTATAAAAAGGGGGGAAAATAGATCCAGGAAATTATAGGCCAATCAGCTTGACATCAATACCTGGGAAAATCCTGGAAAAGAAATCAAGCAGCGGATTTGTGAGCACCTAGAAATGAACAAGCTTTTTACTAGACGTCAGCAAGGGTTTGTTAAAAACATATCAGGGCAGACAAATCGTATTGCCTACTTTGATAAAGTGACTAAATTAGTAGATCAAAGAAATGTTATGGACATACTGTAGTATACGTGGACTTCAGTAAGATATTTGACAAAGTAAAATCATAGCCTACTTCTTGATAAGAAAGAACGATGCGGAATAGACAGTACCATCACCAGATAGATTTGCAGTTGGCTGACCAACCACCCAGCATGTAGTCCTCAATATAACTATATTTGCATGAGGGAAGCATTCAGTGGGGTATCTCAAAGTTCTGTCTTGGGCCCAGTACTCTTCAACATTAGAATTAGAATTAGAATTCTTTATTGGCCAAGTGTGATTAGACACACAAGGAATTTGTCTCCGGTGCATAAGCTCTTGGTGAACATACAACAATAGTGATAGATCATTATCAAAATCATTGTAAAAATACATTCATCATAAAACATTAGATACAACATCTTCATAAATGGTCTAAATGGGATAGAAGGGGAACTCATCAAATCTGCAGACAACACCAAGTTGGGGGATGAAGACTTTAGAATATAAACTCATGATTCAGAAGAACCTTGACACATTTGAGTACTGGGCCCTATCCAATAAGATGCAGTTCAGTGGTAAGATAAGTAAGGTCTTCACTTAGGCAGGAAAAGCCAAATGTATAGGTTCAGAATAGGCTGGTACCTGGCTGAACAGTAGTAACTGTGAGAGGGATATAGGGGTCCTAGTGGACCATCACTTATGAGACATCAGTGTGCTGCAGCTGCCAAAACAGCCAATGCAATCCTAGGCGGCATCAACAGAAGGATACCATCAAGATCACAAGAAGTGATAGAACCGCTTTATACTGCACTAGTGAAGCTACACTTGGAATACTGCATCCAGTTCAAGTCACCATGGTTCAAAAAAAAGATGCTGAGAGTCCCTAGAAAGCCTGCAGAAAAGAGCAACAAAGATCACCAGGAGTCTGAAAGCTAAATCATATGATGAACGATTAAGGGAGTTAGATATTCTAGCCTGTTGAAAAGAAGGATTGTGAGTGACATGATAGCTGTTTTCCAGTACTTGAGGGGCTGTCACAGAGAAGAGGAGATTGACTTATTCTCCCAAACATCAGGGGACAGAACAAAAAAGCAACGGGCAGAAGCTTGTTAGGGAAGCAACTTAGAACTAAGGAGAAATTTCCTGACAGTGAGAACAATTAATCAGTGGAACAGCTAGCCTCCCGAAGTTGTGGGTGCGTCATCACTGGAGATTTTTAAGAATAGACTGGACAACCATCTGACCATGATGATATAAAATCTGCTGCCTTGATCAGGGAGTAGGACTAGAAGATCTCTGAGGTCCCTATGATTCTACATTCCATGTTTCATGATATAGCAATAGCAATAGCACTTAGACTTATATACCGCTTCATAGTGCTTTACAGCCCTCTCTAAGCGGTTCACAGAGTCAGCATATTGCCCCCAACAATCTGGGTCCTCATTTTACCCACCTCGGAAGGATGGAAGGCTGAGTCAACCTTGAGCCGGTGAGATTTGAACCGCCGAACTGAAGTAGCCTGCAGTGCTGCACTCTAACCACTGCGCCACCTCGGCTCATTATATACTGCCAGCAGCCAATCAACTTGGAGTCCCTTGCGAGTTGGGCGGCATACAAATTTAATAAATAATAATAATAATAATAATAATAATAATAATAATAATAATAATAATAATAATAATAATAATAATAAGCACTCTAACCACTGCGCCACCTCGGCTCATTATATACTGCCAGCAGCCAATCAACTTGGAGTCCCTTGCGAGTTGGGCGGCATACAAATTTAATAAATAATAATAATAATAATAATAATAATAATAATAATAATAATAATAATAATAATAATAATAATAATAATAATAATAATTTGCAGAATATAGTAATTGGGAAAAGCACTTTTTAAAAAAATGAAAACAAATCCTCACCTGCACAGCTCTACCCCTAGAAAATCCCTGACTTTAATTTAAAATCTATTATCAGATACTTCTCCCTTCTCTCTCCGCAGATCCTGAGACTCTGAGCCAACACCTTGACAAGATAAAACAGATAATTGTTTTAACTTTCCAATGCAGTGGTACCATTACTGCCTGAAGATGAACAAACACAGCCAGAAAGGCAGAAATTGTACATCATGCTATTCCAATGAAATTTTCTTAATGTTTTCTTTTCTTTTCTTTTTGAAATCCTCTTAGCCAATTCTTCTGCAGGCACTGTCACTCCACCTATTTAATAAGATTAAGCTACAGGTTAGCACGCTCCCTTTTTGCCATCCATCTGCCAGGCACAACCTCAGTAAAAGCAACCGATGGCTATGGTGTTTCTGAATTACATGAATGACATTAATACTGAAACTACAAGACCCAAGAGCATGCACGCAGGGCATGCACCGTACGTGAAAAGGTGTCAACCCTGAAGCTGACCTGACTGAAGCCATTTTGACCGCTTCAGTGTTGCCACACTGCAGCTGAGGGATAGGGAGGGGGGATTTGGTATAGAGGGGTGTCTGTAGCCAAAACAACATATTTTCTCTTGAGAACCAAGGACATTCTCACACATGGTCGAAGGAAGGCGGAGTGATGCTACCCAGCTGAAAGCCTGCACTGTGATTGGACCATGTGTCTGATTGTTTTGAGGAAGTAGAAAAACTTTTACTTTTAATTAGGGGAAAACCACGGGAGAATCCAGAGTCGGTTTTCACCAGATATGTGCCAATATGATAATTCCAATAAAAGTATTCTTTGAGGAATCTACCTGCCTCGGAGTCTTGCTTGCTATGGATTTATTACTTGGAACCCTGACACAAGGCAGCTTCTTTGGATTTTTAAATTCATCTGGAAGCTCAACATCAATAGGACACAAAAGTATGCACACCATGTGCATACATACACACACCAGTGCCAACCGAACCAACCCTATATTGGTAGTCTTTGCATTTTTGCAATCTCAGTAGCATTACCAAAACTAAGAAAACAGTTGTTTCCATAGACACCTGTATCCCTTTCACTACCTGCATTCCAGATAGTGTTTCCCAGGTGAGCCTTAAGTTGCCCTTTAAAAAAAAAAATAGCAGCAATGTCTTGCTGTTGGATGCAGCCTTCTCTTTCTGCTTCACCATCGGCTTCATTGTTGCCTTCCTCTCAAGATTTCACATGTTACCTCATCCAATTTAAACCAACAGGACCAGGGATTGGATTAGCCCTTGCTGCTGATGAAAATTCATAAAGCAAGCATCCCAATCCCGAGCTTGAAGCAAAACAGCTTATTTTGGTCTGACCTCAAAACAAAGACCTCGGAGCGTGTATATTTTGTTTCAGGCTTAGAACACTTCAAAGAGCTATTCTGAGGTTGGATTACTTCAAGGTCTACTAGTTTTCTGTAAGAAAAATTCCTACGGAAAGCAACAGTTGAGAGATGGATTCCTTCTCCGTCGGACTGTTTCCTGAGCGCGTCTTCCCAAGGAAGGGGAGGTTTGCAATCTGTACACTTGCTGTAAATACGGGTATAGTTTATTCCTAAACTTGAGCAAGAAAGCATAAAATAAAATAACAGCTTGAGAAAGATTTGTGACAGCTACATCCAAGCTAGTGCCTCAAATACTGCATAGAGAGATTCCAGATTCCATCATTCTCAATCACTATGGCCAATAGAAACTGAGAGATAATGGCGGGGGAGCCATCCAACACATTTAAAAGGCACTAGATTGGGGAAAATTAATTTGTACATGCAATCACACAATGTAACAAATTCCAGTTTTAGGCCAGGGCTCTCTTGTGGTTACAACTGAATATGGCTCTAGAAACTGAAAAATCTAGATTTTAGTGAAATGGGCTGGTAACCCCAAACACCACCAGGAAGTAGCAGATAAGTAACTATGGGGCTCTTGTGATAATCCTTAGTTACTACTGAAACAAATATTCCTGCTCTTCTTTATTTATTAATTTATCTCCTGCCTTTCATACAGGAATTCAGAGCAATGTACAGATAGCAATCCCGCCTTCTGCTTTTTCCCATAATAACACCTTGTGCCCAGAGGTGGGTTGCTCCCGGTTCGGACCAGTTCTTTAGAACTGGTAGCGGGAATTTCCCCCCGTTTGCCAAACCGGGAGCGATTGCCGGTTGGCCACACCCACGAACTGGCTCTCTCGGCGGCGCCACAGGCAGCGCCCAGAGGTGGGTTCCTTCCGGTTCGGACCGGTTCGCCCAAACCGGTAGCGACCTGCTGGTGACGTCATGGTGATGTCACAGATCCGGTTCAGTCGGTGCCGGTCCGTGGGCGCCGCCATCTTTTTTTGGGATTTTTTTACTGTTCTGCTGTTTGAAAAAGCCCTCCGGTCCGTGGGCGCCGCCATCTTTTTTTTGAAATTTTTTTTGGAATTTTTTTCTTCTTCTCCTGTGCATGCACAGAAGCCGAGTTTGTGGCACTGCGCATGTGTCACCATCTTTTTGGCTTTTTTTTTTTTGGCTTTTTAAAAATTTTTTGGCACTGCGCATGCGCGCACGTGCCCACGCGGCACGGCCACGCGGCGCAGGAGGAAGCGAACCGGCAGCGAGGTAAGTTAGAACCCACCCCTGGCACTGCCATTTTGTTTTTGGCTTCTGCACACGTGCAAAAGCTGTTTTTTGCTTCTGCGCATGCGCAGAAGCTGGGTTTTCGGCACTGCGCATGCGCGCGCCCACGCGGCATGGGAGGAAGCGAACTGGTGGCAAGGTAAGTTAGAACCCACCCCTGCTTGTGCCTTTCATTAAGGAATGGGCCCCACTTTCAGCTTTCTTTCATGTTTTCTCATCTGGGATAGTATCAATCGATAGGTGAATTAATGGAAGCCAATCTTTAAGAACTTGTGAAGAATAAAGGGAATTATGGCAGGAGCAAAATGAAGACAAACTGTATATAGTCAAAATACTATTTCCCCCAAATGGTGATGGGAAGTAAAACATTGTGAGCTGTACATGCTGATTGAAGAGCCGAGGTGGCGCAGTGGTTAGAGTGCAGTACTGCAGGCTACTTCAGCTGACTGTTTAGCAGTTCAGCGGTTCAAATCTCACCGGCTCAAGGTTGACTCAGCCTTCCATCCTTCTGAGGTGGGTAAAATGAGGACCCAGATTGTTGGGGGCAATATGCTGACTCTGTGAACCGCTTAGAGAGTGCTGTAAAGCACTGTAAAGCGGTATATAAGTCTAAGTGCTATTGCTAGTGCTATTGCTATAGAAAGGAGGACTAGCATTCAGTGTTACAAAGGTTCAGTGGTGAATCCTGAAAAAAACAACTGAGGAGTGAGTGTCTCAGTTCTGCATTTCAATATCATATTGAGATGTTCTACCTGGGGTATATGTGACTGATAATACATTTAAGTTTTGTTGAGAAACTGAGAACTATGACCTCTCCTCCCCTCCCCTCCCCTCCCCTCCCCTCTCCTCTCCTCCCTTTCCTAGGTTTGGGCAGGGAAGGTTCTGTGTCTTTTCTAGCTTTTCTTAATTACTATCAAGATCATGTTAGGGCTTAAACATGCTGTCACTGCAGAGAGATACAGAATAGGGAGGGAGGGAGGGAGGGAGGGAGGGAGGGAGGAAGGAAGGAAGTTTGAGACACATGTGGCTTTAAAATGTCAGATTGTCTTCCCATTACTAAAACAAATCAAATATAGTTCATATCTAATCCAAGTCAGATTGGGGAACTACTTTCAACTACAACAGAGATATAAAGCCCCTATTTCGTTTAACACACATTCATGAAAGCTCATGAAATTGATACAAATCGATTACCTTTGTATTTTGTCACCACTGCTGAATTGATGCTATGAGGCTCTTGGAAAGTGACAGTGAGTGATGTGCTGCTTGTCACCATAAGGCAGATGTTGGTTGGTGCCTCAGGGGCTCCTGTGAACAGAGGAAAAACACTGTACTTCATGCGGAACAAATACTTTTCAAACACTGCCCTGGGTCATTGAAGAAATGAGTCGACTCGAAGCCATGCAAAGAGGGTGAGCTTTTTACTGAAGTCGCTTGTGTTTGTAATGAAAACAAGGCATCTATGCTAATGAGACTGTTTGACACCATTGGTGTCTCTTGTTCTCTTCATCTATTTGGGAGAATATAGTGTAAGTATTTCTAATGGCATGTACTATTATATGTAAGCACAGTACAAGATTTAGAATATCATCATTTAGAATATCACATTTCCTCAGTCACACAGGCTTTGCCAAGGGGACAGAATAACAGAAGCACTGATGAATTTTTATTCGTATTTAGAATTTATTTAGCCACCGATTGTACTGTATGTTTAGATATCATTTATTTTCTTAATTTTAAAAATAAACATAAGAAGCTGTTTTTAATGCAGGTTTATGAATGTGTCAGACTGGCTTAGCAGTTAAAACTTTCCTGCGCGTAAAACACAGGCTATTGGTTAAAAGATTTCATATTTTCTGACATCAGCATTGCAAGTGATGAACATGACTGCACTGGGTATGAAATATATTTTATTACGTCGCAACGCAAGATGTCCTTCTACTGTTTCAAGCAGCTTCCTTAAGAAGGTCTAATAGTTGCCAACCTTCTTTATGATAAATGTCCATCTCCATGAATAGACAACTGAATAATTCTTTTCTAATCCTGCACTTGTCTTATTTTAGGAACAGGCAAGTTGCTGGTCTACCTGTAACCCATTTGTCAAGCAGGTTAGTTGCTCAGCTGAAACACTGAGGAGGAATCCCTGGAAACACAGTCTGTTTTATGAATTATTTCTGTTCCACCCATTTCACTCATCCAGGCATTTCTCCCTTGGCTCTTACTGGAATGTTCAAAGCTGGACTTCATGCGTTTGTAAAGCCGGTATCTCCACTCCCAGGCTTTCAGCTGCTTCTCCTTCTCAGAGCTGTCTGCGCCGAGACTTTCACTCATGACTTGTGCAGACAGGTCATTCACCCGTTGCTGAGCTTCTTGGACTAAGTTGCTGAGATGGACGGATCTGCCTTCCACGCTGACAACTGCTAGGAAGAGGAACTGGGTTAAGTTCTGGGACTTTTCAAAGGGAAATGTAGAAGTTAATCAGCTTTGAGGACAGAGGAGTATGTATATGAAATCATATATGAGAGTATATAGGGCAGGGGTGTCAAACTCAAGGCCCGTGGGCCAAATCCAGCCCATGGGGTGCTTAGATCTGGCCCACGGGGCCACCCTGGAAACAGTGAAGGACTGGCCCGCTTTGCCTCTGCCAGCGAAAATGCAGCTCAGGAGAACCGTGTGCAGCCCTCCCAGGCTCCGTTTTCAGTCGTTTTCACTGGCAGAGGGCTGCAGGAAGCCTTTGCAGCCGAAAACGGGGCTCAGGAGCCTGTTATCACTGGAAGAACACTTGAACCACCACAGGCACCCCCAACATGAGTGACATCAAGCTGGCCACCACCCCAGCCCCCCGAGGTCAAACACAACCCTGATGCTGCCCTCAATGAAATCAAGTTTGACACCCCTGCCCTAGAATAAAAAAAGACAGTCAG
>QLTV01000392.1:1812740-1852854 GCA_003457575.1 Thermophis baileyi
CCAGAGGTGGTATTTGCCGGTTCTCCAAACTACTCAAAATTTCCGCTCCCGGTTCTCCAGAGCCTGTCAGCACCTGCTGGATTTCACCCCTGCAGGAGAAGGCCCTTCAGGTGTACTGGACTACAATTTCACACACACACACACACACACACACATACACACCCTTGAATACATTACCACATTACACAAAAGACGTTGAGATTTTGGAAAAAGTGCAGAGAATAGCAACTAAGACAATTAACGGCCTGGAGACTAAAACATATGAAGATCGGTTGCAGGATTTGGGTTTGGCTAGTCTAGAGAAAAGAAGGTCTGGGGGGGGGGGGACATGACAACAGTATTCCACTCTTCGAGGGGCTGACACAAAGAGGTCAACTTATCTTCCAAAGCTTCAGAAGGCAAGATAAGAAACAATGGATGGAAACTAATCAAAGAGAGAAGCAACCTGGAATTAAGAAGAAACTTCCTAACAGTGAGGACAATTAACCAGTGGAACAGCTTGCCTTCAGAATTGTGGGCGCCCCATCACTGGAGGTTTTTAAGAAGAGTCTAGATAGTCACTTATCTAAATTGGTACAGGTTCTCCTGCTTGAGCAGGGGGCTGGACTGGAAGACCTCCAAGGTCCCTTCCAGCTTATTCTATTCTAAATAACGTCTACATTACTTGTAATTAACATATGTGCGTGCATGTATGCCTAGGCACCTTCACACCACTGTTGGTTCAGCCCTTCAAAACAGTCCCGGTTTCTCATGTGGTCTCTAGGGAAAATTGATTGCCCACCCCTGCTCTCTTTTTTTTGTGAGTGTGTAAGTTCTGGAGGCACTATTTTCTGAGAGCCCTTTTGCTCAGAACTGCAACTGTCCCTTTACTCAGCCCAAAGAATAAATGTCTGGGCTTTCTGTCTTCATTAATTCATTCAAATTTGTATGTCACCCATCTCGTCTAGAGACAACACTGAGCTTTTACAAACATACAAAGAGCAAAAGGCTTCTGGCAAGGAGAAGTGGAGAAACACCCCTGGCCACAGGACCCAGCAACTGCACAGCTTCCACGCAGCCCTTTTCCCATTGACAACACTGGATCCCGAGTATTGGGGTAACCTCTGGAAAAGGAAGAGAGAGCGAAGGGGTGGAAGAGAGAGAGAAAGATAAAGAAAATTCCCATTGCAGAAAGAGCAAGCTTGTTTCATGTTGGATTTAAGACCCTGTATCTCCACAGCAACTTTTCCCTTTGGGAACTGGGGTTGGTTCATTAAAGGAGAGGGGAACACAGAGACTTTGCTCCCTGCAGGGGCTCTTCCTTGTCTTATGCCCTATGTGGGTTAGACTGGGAGTGGCCAAAAGCCATTACTTATATCGAATGGCTTTTCCTGGATGAAAAGGAAATGGTTCGTCTTTATTCTGTGGTGAGAACTGTACCACATGAGATGTTCTTGTGGCAGAAAGAAATTATTCCACAAATTTATATGCTTTCCCACAATGCTCCGAAGAGCTGCCTGGAGAACTATGACGAAGAGTCACGTTTGAGCCTTCCTGTTGGATGTGTTTGTGAAGTTCACAGAACGTGCATCTCTGGAGAAATTAACTGACACAAAGGCAACTATTTAAGGGGAGGGGGAAAGCCCTCCACTTGAAACAAGGCAGATAAAAGCAGAACTGACCTAGTTAGAAGCTGCAGATGAGCAGTCCGATAAATCCTCTTCCTCCCTCTCACTTCAAAGTCAGCATGAACTACACAACACAGAGAATTCTCATCTAGCCTTCTCCTTCATCTGAGTCCCTCACCTGCCATCTTACGTGCTACAAAACAATTTTATCACTATCTACAATGCGTGTGAATGGATCCAAAGAAGTTAATTTTCTAAAAAGAGAGCCGGTTCGGTCTCGTGGTTAAGGCACTAAGCTAAAGAGTGGGAGACTGTGAGTTCAAGCCCCGCCTTAGATACGAAAGCCGGCTGGGTGACTTGGGGCCAGTCACTCTCCCTCAGCCCAATCCACTTCACAGAGTTGTTGTTGTGGGGAAAATAGATGGCGACGCATGCGCAGTGCCAGAAACTCGGCATGCACAGAAGAAAAAAAACCAGGAAAAAAATTCAAAAAAAATATATTAAAAAAAAAAGATGTTTTTGACGTCACCGTGAGATCATCAGTGGGTCGCTACCGGTTCGGGCGAAGCGGTCCGAACCAGGAGGAACCCACTTCTGGTCTGCATATATCTTTTAATTGTGTCTAATATGTTCATGGTTGAACTGGAATTTTTGACTACAAAATGAACAATGTATACAATACCATTGATTGATTGATTGATTATTTTTTTCCAGGATAATCTATCCCTAATGTGGCCTTCAGGTTAGGGTTACAATGACGTAATCATCCTTCTATGCATGGCAGAATAGGATGAAATATCTTTACTCCTATCGAGTCAGTTTTTTCTCACCTTCCAAGATAGTGTCTCCTCTGAAATGTATTAGAATATAATACTGCCTTGAAAAAGTGACTCTTCATGCAGTTATTCCAATAGTTTATAAGGAAACATTCCAGTAAAAGACCACTGAATATCTGTTTAATAACCAATCACCCTGAATTTTCAGAAGACCGTTAGACCTGTTTTGCCTGAATAGCATTTTGCAAAGGTCAGACAAGGTGCCTTCGTGAAAACCAAAGATCTTGTTCCCTTTGCAACCCAAGCCAAAAGGGTCCCAAAGGGCTGTGCCTAGAGACCACAGGGGAGGAGCATATCTGCAGCAGAATTAACTCAACCGGCCAACAAATGCTCAGGAGGTATCAGTCTCTGACGACATGCAGTTGACCTCCAAAGTCCCTTCCAGCTCTGTTATTCTATGTTCAATTATCAAAATTAAGAATAAAGCATTATAGATCATTCACACACCAAGATTTATTGTGATGGGTGGGATAGAAGCACTACTTGAAACCAGTGGTGAAATCCAATTTTTTTTACTACCGGTTCTGTGGGTGTGGCTTGTTGGGCGTAGTGTGGTTTGGGCGTAGCTTGTTGGGCACGGCAGGGGAAGGATTCTGCAAAATCTCCATTCCTTCCCCACTCTGGGGCCAGCCAGAGGTGGTATTTGCCGGTTCTCCGAACTACTCAAAATTTCCGCTACCGGTTCTCCGAACTACTCAAAATTTCCGCTACCAGTTCTCCAGGACCTGTCAGAACCTGCTGGATTTCACCCCTGCTTGAAACTGAAACAGCTAATTTTGGCTGCTTCCACAAAGAGCTGTGTTTGAGAGAAAGGCTGTATAATAAGGGGGAGTGGGGTGCCTCAGAGTCATGGTCACTCAGAAGAGCCGTAACATTAAGAAATGGCACTATAGCATGAGGCATAAATAAAGAAACCCTATACATTATTGGCTAAGGAGTTATAGCATTAGGCAGAAGCCATGTGATATAATGTATGGCAAAGTTATGCAAACAATGTGATTTAAATAGAATGGATGTGGCAGGCCAGGGACAATGGCCCCCAAATGTCCTGCATTCAAGTCTGTTATTGTAGTGCAGGGGCCTGCAACCTGCGGCTCTGGAGCCTCATGTAGCTCTTCGGGCCCTCTGCTGTGGCTCCCTGTGGCCCTGTCGCAGCAGAAGGATAAAAGAGCTGTCGCCCTGTCGCGGTGGTGGCATGGCCGGAGCCTTAGTGTGGGAGCAAAGAGAGAGACCCATTTCCCACAGAAAACACCCAGAGCCACAAAACCTGGGTAGGCATGGCTGGGGCGGGTCATGTGACTGGGTGGGAGTGATTTATTTTATTTATTTATTTTGTCAAGTACGTATTTGATAATATACATAAGTATAACATTATTTGAATACATAAAATGGGTACAAATAAAAGGGAACATTTGGACAGGGACGGTAGGCACGCTGGTGCGCTTATGCACGCCCTTTACAGACCTCTTAGGAATGGGGTGAGGTCAACAGTGGATAGTTTAAGGTTAAAATTTCGGGGATTTGGGGATGTAACCACAGAGTCAGGTAGTGAGTTCCAGGCATTAACCACTCTGTTGCTGAAGTCGTATTTTCTGCAATCGAGTTTGGAGCGGTTCACTTTGAGTTTGTATCTGTTGTGTGCTCGTGTATTGTTGTGGTTGAAGCTGAAGTAGTCATGTAGTCATGTATTGTAGTCATGTAGTCATGTAGTCATGTATTGTAGTGCTTGTGTATTGTTGTGGTTGAAGCTGAAGTAGTCGTTGACAGGTAGGACATTGTAGCAGATAATTTTATGAACTACGCTTAGGTCATGCCAAAGGGGACGTAGTTCTAAGTTTTCTAAGCCCAGAATTTCAAGTCTGGTGGCATAAGGTATTCTGTTCGAGGAGTGGAGGACTCTTCTTGTAAAATATCTCTGGACACGCTCTATTGTATTAATGTCCAATATGCAGTGTGGGTTCCAGACAGATGAGCTGTATTCAAGGATTGGTCTGGCGAATGTTTTGTATGCTCTGGTTAATAGTGTAATATTACCAGAGAAGAAGCTACGTAAGATTAGGTTTACAACTCTTAATGCCTTTTTGGCGATGTTGTTACAGTGGGCTTTGGAACTTAGATAATTAGATATGAGTACTTCAAGATCCTTGACAGAATGAGGGTCGTCTACAAGGTCGTGTCCTCCAAGCTTGTATTTTGTGTTCTGATTCTTTTTGCCAAAGTGTAAGACAGAGCATTTGTTGATTGAAATTTGAAGTTGCCACTTGTTTGACCATTCTGATACATAGTCAAGGTCGNACAGAGCATTTGTTGGTTGAGATTTGGAGTTGCCAGTTGTTCAACCATTCTGACACAAAGTCTTGGTCTTTTTGAAGGGTAGTAATGTTGTCGGTGGTGTTAAAAAGTTTTACATCATCGGTGAAGAGAACGCAGTTGCTTATAATGTGATCGCAAAGGTCATTTATATAAAGTATAAAGAGTGTTGGTCCTAGTACGCTGCCTTGGGGGACACCACTGTTAACAGGTGTGGGATTTGATAGGGCGCTCCCTATTTTATATTATATTATATTATTATATTATATTATTATTATATAATATTATTATATTATATTATTATATTAGTTGAGTTGGCCACGCCTACCCAGGTTTTGTGGCTCCCAGTGTTTTCTTTTCTGTGGGAAATGGGTCCAAGTGGCTCTTTGAGTGTTTAAGGTTGCAGACCCCTGTTGTAGTGGTTGATCCCTTCTTTACACACGCACCCCCAAAATCAATTCAGAATCTCTTGGGGAAGCTTTTTCTCAAGAGGGCCATAAGTAGTCTCTGCTAGTGTCCTGCCTAGGGAAGAGATGGACACTGACATTGGGAATCTCCTTCCATTCCTCATTGTGATGAGTTCCAAAATGGTTATTTGTGTGAGAGCGAGGTGAGTTCAAAACTTTGCCTAAAAGGATGCCTCTGGATTTGACTTTGCAGCTAGACTGCTGGCAATGCTCCTGTGGCTGATGCAAAGTAACCAGTGTGGTATAAGCATTTGTGCAATGTAAGTGCTGTGAGATGGGAACTGTGCTGGGTGTATCTTCATCACTGAATGAATTACTGTAATTCATATTTGGAGACAGGGGGCTGCCTTTACTCCTATACGTTGGCATATGGACTTGGGGGAACAGGTAATGTTTGGTCTATTGGATTACTTGGGGTTTTCTGAACTGGGCCAAGCATGTGTAAGAAAAGCAGGTAACCTGTGACCAGTTTTGAGGCTAGCAGAATCCATTTCTTATTTATGATCCCAGATCAATAAAGACAGAGTCTATTAGATTATGTCAAAGAAATTCAGTGGTATATATTTTGATGGGTTAGTTGCTTTTAATAAAATAGGAAAAGAAGTGCATATGGTAAACTTCTGCCAGGCTTAATGCATCTATCTTAATTAAAACATCCTCATCCATAAATTTTTTTAAAAAATCACCCAGTAATACCATTGCCACGTCCCTTTCTGCCCTTGGTGGATATTTTTTTAAAAAGTAAAAATGCACCATTCCCACTGTGGAAAACTTGCCTATATATTCCTGATACATAGTATATATGGAGAGTTAGTTTGTAGTAGCTAAAGACATCAGCTACAAACCATTAGATTACGAGTCCCACTTTAGGCTTGAAGCCAGCTGGGTGACCGGGCCAGCCTAACTACTGAACTAACTACTACCAAAAATATAATCAAGAAAACTTCAGGGCCTTCTCTAGACAATCACCAGAAGACAATACTGACTCCCACTCCAGAGGTTATGGGTGCTCCAACACTGAAGGTTTTTAAGAAGAGTTTCTAAATCATTTGTCTGCATTGGTATAGGGTCTCCTGCTTGAGCAGGGGGTTGGACTAGAAGACCTCCAAGGTCCCTTCCAACTCTGTTATTCTGTTATTCCAAGGTGTACACACACACACACACACACACACACACACACACACTGTTATATTGGCTATTCTACCAATCTGACAATGGTGTATCTCACCCATAGAAGCTGTATTATACAATAGCTATGTAAATGACATTACGCCTTAACAATATAATCTTCCCTCATATTTTTACTGGAAAGGTCTGTAATCATCCTCACTTATGCCTCTAACATTTCCCTGATATAATACTGAAAGAATTACATGGGCGAAAATTTGGTGGGGGAAGTTGGCATCCCCTGGGGAGAGAGTTGTGAGAACTACTGGAATGAACCGTGAACAGATATGACATTAAATTGTATGAATGGACGAATGCAGGAGATACCAAAGACTTACCACTGAAGACTTCCGGAGACTGAGACGATCTGTTCGGGCTCTGAAATACACTTCATCAAAGGATGAGTGGCTTCCCTTCAGCTTCTCGGAGAGGTTCCGGTAGAGACGCTTGGCGGCATTGGGAGAAGATGGAGGGTTATTCTTTTTGCTCTGGGAAAGTTGTAAGCTCTGCATTTGCTGGGTCATTTTTCACAGGGCAGTTCCTACAAAAGAGGCAGGACAACTTTGCTGTTAGAACAAGGACACTCTTGAACCTGGCAAGTGAGTTCATTGGAAATAACCTATATTAGAATCTTAGAAATCTAATTTTCTACATGAAAACAGCCATTTTTGCAAACAAAAGAAGAAATTATGCTTGTGGGTGAATATTCGGCCTGTTTTCAGCCTACCTTCCCAGTCCCAAATCAAATTACTTTTGTTCAATTTCTCTGGAATGGAAATAATTTTGAAATTCCTCATCTTGATTGATGCACTTGTTCTTTTTAATGCTGATTGGGGGCCTTTTAAAAACCCTGGAGTATAGTGTTTATCTGAGCACCATCCTATTCCATATTCATATTTTTGCTTTCTCTGTCACTGTAATTTCATTTTCCATTATTTTTTTCTTTATTAGAGTCAATAGCCCAATCTTGAGAGTGGGCAGAGAAATCAAAAGTATTTTTGGCACTCTGTTTTAACTGGTTTACATTGGGGGCCTTGACTAAACCATACTCATCCCTTCACTTCATATGCTGAATTATACTTCAGATGGGATCCTTTCCTCCATGGGTGGAACCCAAGCAATTGCTGCCACCTTAAATAAATAAATACAATCGCTGGTTCTGTTGTTTCACGAAATTTTGCAAAAAGGGAAAAGCAACAACATGCCAGTGACCAAGTGAACTATGATTTCTCAGAACATCTCAGGAACTCTGTAGCTCAGAGCAATGGGATGTATACTTGTCAGACCTAAGAAACTTGGTACCTCCATTTGAAAGAATCAAGCAACTGAGAGGGAAAACTTTGGTCAAATACCCAATACAGCTGCTGTCCATCACAGTAAAGTAATATCAGGCTAGAGGGAGCAATTGGCCAGCCTCACATTAGGACTTTTTCAATGTTTCTTTCATGACCCTGTCAGAGGGTGCCCTGCTTCTTTCTATTCTCGACACTGCCTGTCCCCTCTAGTTTTCCTCTGGCTTTGATCTGATTGTGCTTCTTTGAAAAGGTAGGAGCAATCCACCATAAATGATTTTTGCAGAAAAAGAAAACCAAGTTTTTCAACATTTAAAATAAACACACATATTTTCTCATTGCTTGCACATAAGGAACAAATTTGTCTGGCGCTCTAGAGACAGGCAATATTTTGGGGGGCAGTAGGGACACTTTTGTAAAGTTGAGAGCTTGGGGGCAGTCTAATAAAATGATAGCAGGAGCGATAGTGGTGGGACTCACAAAATAAGGAGTTGATATTTAGGAAACAACCATAGAAACTCTATCTCCCCTGTGTAGCAACAATCTGGTTGTTACCTGCGCACACTTCTGGCCAGTTCTTCAAAGGGGACCAGGTCAAGAACGAGACTCCACAAGTACTACTACACCTTTGCTTTATTAATATAGACTATAGTAATAAAATCTTGAAAGCCTGATATCATTTTTCCTTCCTTCCCGCTTACGTTCCAGAGCGCTAAGGCAGAGCTAATTTGAATTTCATCCCATATTCTTCCTGATCTGGACTTAAATCATATAAAACTGCTGTTACAGTTTTTCCAAACTCATCTCTGTGGTTCTCTATCGCTCTGAAGAAAGCACAGTGCTGTGCTATCCACCCATTTGATGTATAATCGGCGTGTTAAAGAGTCACCCAGATTTCAATGCTCACTTTGTAATTGGAAAGTGAGTGTTTTTGTGTTAACTTAATTCAGAAATTCAAAAATGGGATGTGCAGGATGAACTGCTTGCTTAGAGTAATGTCATTCCTTCCTTTGATCCAGTCCATAATGAAGTCCCAGCCTTGCTTTGATAACCAGGCATCAGAAGTATTTCTATTTTTCTTCCCACTGAACCCTTCTCACTAATTGGTCATACAATTCAGCAGAGGCACAAGGTCTGGTACCACCCTCAACTTTCTACCTGTTAGAAGTTGTGGTGGCAGATGTCTGAAACCTGAATTGGCTTAAATCACAAATAGCCTTGCACGCTTCCAAGGCTAGTGAACTATTGTAAACAGATGAATTCTCTAAATGGCTAACATATGCCAGGAGACAAGCTAATAATTGGTATGTTCATTGAAGAACGTGCTTCATTAAACTCAAGTGACAGTTTCTATAAATGGAAAAGAAACCTGAGAAGTGCTTCCTGGCACATGAAAAAGATAGGAGGAGTGAGAATAAAAAGATAGGTGGAGGTTTATCTTGACTTTTTAAGGTATAGCAACTTAAAACATAGGAGAAGCAGAGGCAGATCTCTTGGTTATGTCTCTGAATACCCCAATTATCTCTTGGCTTTAAAAGAGCTGTCCGGTCTTTTCTTCATGAGATAGAGACAGATGTATACTGTCCAGAGTCACTTTGTGTGAGATTTATTTATTTAATTTATTAAATAAATTAAAAAGGTACGGTAGGTAGGCAGGTAGATAGACAGACAGACAGACAGACAGACAAAGGGATAGATAGAGGAGCGGGAGATTGAAGGCAATTTGAGCCACTCCTTGAAGTGGGGAAAAGGGCGTCTGGAGCTGTCAGCTCGGGAGGCGCAGCGAGCTGCGTTGATCTAGTTGCATCTTGCATTAGACATCTGGCGACGCATCTTCAAAGGGGTGGGGGAAAGGTGCACAGGTAAAAACACGTCCCCAGAGGCGGAACTGTCCGGGGATCGACGCCGATTCTCCTCTTGAGCTTCTGCCTCCAAGCAATCTGTAAAAGTGCAAACTCTCTTCCAGGCGGGGGTCGCGCGGGAACCAAGTTTTTGCGAGCGGCTCCACACCTGTTTCGAGCGCTCCGAATTCTACGACGAAGGGTGGGACCGAGCGGGCACGTCCCCTCCTGCGCCCACCTGGAGCTGAAATCGTCTAGCACCTGACTAGGGGCGCTTCAGTTCACTCAAAGGACGTTCCCACCAGGCGGTTCTAGGGAAGCCCACTCCTCCCGACTCTCCTATGTTCTGAGAGCAGGTCCGGAGGCGAAGGAGGGCGCGGGGTGGGGGGGGCAGAGAAGACAGAGAAATAAGAGGGAGGGCTGAAGAGGAATCGGAATTAAGCAAGTGCAAAAGGCACCGACTGGGGCAGAGATGGCAGCTGTTATGAAGGAGAACCGTCCCGGAGAAACAAGGACCCCAGAAAAAGTGGCAAGGAAGACAGGTGTGAGCATTTTCCTTAGTCTCTTTTCAAGTAGCATTTGGAAGCGAGATCCCGGCCCCGCCACTTACGGAAGGTCTTTTGATGTCCCTCGGTAGTTTTATAGATGGATGGATGGATGGATGGATATATAGATAGATAGATAGAAAGTTAGAGAGATAGATGATAGATAGATAGATAGATGATAGATAGTCAGACAGGCAGACAGACAGACAGATGGATAAATAGATAAATATAGATAATAGATATAGATAGATAGATAGATAGATAGATAGATAGATAGATAGATAGATAGATAGATAGAAAGATAGAGGGATATATACTGTAATTTATTTATTTTTAAATTTTATTTTGTCAATCTTGTATTAGATAATATATATAAGTATATACATAATTTGAATACATGAAATGAATAAAAATAAAAGGGACGGTAGGCACGCTGGTGCACTTATGCATGCCCCTTACAGACCTCTTAGGAATGGGGTGAGGTCAACAGTAGACAGTCCAAGGTTAAAATTTTGGGGGTTTGGGGATGAAACCACAGAGTCGGCTAGTGTATTCCAGGCATTGACCACTCTGTTGCTGAAGTCGTATTTTCTGCAATCGAGTTTGCAGCGGTTCACTTTAAGTTTGTATCTATTGTGTGCTCGTGTATTGTTGTGGTTGAAGCTGAAGTAGTTATTGACAGGTAGGACATTGTAGCAGATAATTTTATGAACTACGCTTAGGTCATACTGAAGGCGGCGTAGTTCTAAGTTGTCTAAGCCCAGAATTTCAAGTCTGGTGGCATAGGGTATTCTGTTGCGAGCACAGAAGTGGAGGACTCCTCTTGTGAAATATCTCTGGACACGTTCAATTCTACCGGTATTAATGTCCGATATGCAGTGCGGGTTCCAGACAGATGAGCTGTATTCGAGAATTGGTCTAGTAAATGTTTTGTATGCTCTGCTTAGTAGTGTAATATTACCGGAAAAGAAGCTACACAAGATTAGGTTTACAACTCTTAATGCCTTTTTGGCGATGTTGCTACAGTGGGCTTTGGCACTTAGATCATTAGATATGAGTACTCCAAGGTCCTTGACAGAGTGAGGGTCGTCTACAAGGTCGTGTCTACTCAGCTTGTATTTTGTGTTCTGATTCTTTTTGCCAATGTGTAAAACAGAGCATTTGTTGATTGAGATTTGGAGTTGCCAATTGTTTGACCATTCTGACAGAAAGTCAAGGTCTTTTTGAAGGGTAGCAGTATTGTCGGTGGTGTTAAATAGTTTTACATCATTGGCAAAGAGGACGCAGTTGCTTATAATATGATCGCAAAGATCATTTATGTAGAGTATAAAGAGTGTTGGTCCTAGAATGCTGCCTTTCCAATTATGTTATCCAATTATGTAGGGGTCCAGAGATGCCATATATATATGGCATATATGTATGCCATATGTGTGTGTGTGTGTGTGTGTGTGTGTGTGTGTGTGTGTGTGTATGTATATATATATATATATATATATATTTGTTTTTTGAGGTTTTCGCGGGTATTTGTATGTAGGTCTATGGTTATTCGGGTTTTCTCCCGTGTGAAGTTGGAGATGTCGTTGCGACGTTTCAACGAAGTCTCATTCGTCATCATCAGGCTGGTTATCAGGCTTGTTCGTCATCATCAGGCCTGATAACCAGCCTGGTGATGACGAATGAGACTCCGTCGAAACGTCGCGACATCTCCAACTTCACGTGGGAGAAAACCCGAATAACCACAGACCTACATATATATGTATGTATGTATGTATGTATGTATGTTAGATAGATAGATAGATAGATAGATAGACAGATAGATAGATAGATAGATAGATAGATAGATAGATAGATAGATGATTGATAGATGGATAGATAGACAGACAGACTATAGAAATCCTTATCCTTCCATGTTTGAAAATAGATATTAATTTTCATAATATTGATTTCTATCTTGAAGCTTAGAATGGAACCTTGTTGTATTCAGCCCTCATTAACTTCAGCAGTAGATAAGGGTATTATTAACCCACCCCTTAAAAAAATTCTCAGGCTTTCCCCTGCTATACTATGTAGTTCTAAAGCAGGGTTCCTTTTGGAGATGGCATGTTACGGACATTCCCATAAAGTAGCCCTATTCAGTTATAAAACTCATCCTTTACTAAAAGGTTAGTGCTTCTCACTAACCCCTCTAGCTTCTTATTATGCTGTCTGTCACCTCATCTTGTCTTTGTAATTTTTTTTCCCTAGGCAAATGAACGTACGTCAGAAGAAGCCTGGCTTGCTGCCGTTTCCTATTTTTATTTTTAAGGTGACTTTGGGGATCTCTGTGAGAGTGTCTGTTTCAAGTGAGATAAAGCTGGCTGAGCACCTTTGATGCAGAGGTGGGTTCCTGCCGGTTCGGACCGGTTCTTTAGAACTGGTAGCGGGAATTTCCCCCCGCTCGCCGAACCAGCAGCGATGGCCGGCTGGACACGCCCCCAAACCGACTCTCTCTGCGGCGCCATGGTCTCGCCATCTTGTTTTTGGCTTCTGCGCATGTGCAGAAGTTGTTTTTTGCTTCTGTGCATGCACAGAAGCTGGATTTTCAGCACTGTGCATGCGCACGTGCGAAGCGCACATGCGCCCCTGCAGCGCGGGAAGAAGCAAACCGGCAGCGAGGGAAGTTAGAACCCACCCCTGCTTTGATGGAAGGAAAATTGAGAGAAAGTGAGCTTTAGAATGAGAACTAAAAGAGTGGAAATGTTTTGTCAGGCTTACTGAAATGAAGACAGGGCACCAGGATGTGTACAGATTCCAGAACTAGAGTGATTTTGAAACTAGCCTGGATGTTGGATCCAAGATTATGATATTGACAGCTTATGAGGCAGAGTGGGAACTAATCAGAACGGAAAGCCTCCTTGATGTTATATATATACCTGGAAGTAGGCTCCACATGGTAGAGCCCATCTGCATTATTGCTCTAGGCTAGATTTATGAAGCCTTCGGTTCTCTGGCCTGAGCATGCTTCTGGCAGGTCTAGCAGTCTGACTGGGTTGGCCTCTAGTTTTAGCAATAGCTTTGGTATAGGCAAATAATTAATTTCCTTTTTGTTTTTAACTAGCAACCAAGGTAAATTGCAAAACAGACGTTTAACTCAAAACTGATCCTTTTCTAGGGAACCATTACTGTCTTGTCCTGGGAAGGGGATGGCCTAGATCAGTGGTTCTCAGCCTTTTCTTCACCACGGACTTCCTTTAAATACCTTTTGCGACCACGGACCCCCAAGACTTAACTCAAGATTTAAATCATAACATTTCTTCAAGCCTTTGTGGACCCTCTGGGATGACATTGCGGCTCCCCCAGGGGTCCGTGGATCACAGGTTGAGAACCACTGGCCTTGATGGTCTCCCAAATACCTTCCATCCCTTCCATTTAACAATTCTATGAACTTTGAGGTAATAGATTCAGTTACTTTTCTTTTTCTACCTTCCAAATTTTTTGTGGGCAACTGTTTTCAACAGTTGTCCCCACACACTTTCTTTCTTAGAGTCATCTGCTACCAATACTCTAGACGGTCATTGGTTTCTATAAAGCAATTTGGCATTCTCTTAGCATTCACACGTATTCTGTTGTATGCTTAGGGTATCTCCTGAATATGAGGAATCGTTATCTTTTTAGGTAGCTCAGTCTGGGTTCAAGTCATAGGCAGTCATCTAAGTTCATTTACTTCACTAATACAATCTGATGAGGAGAAATAAATTATCATTTCTCTCACCTCTAATTACAGCTACCCGATTACGACTAACTGGGGATCTGATGTTTAAAAAAAAAATGATGTGTAAGACATGCATCCTTGGAGAGATCCATTATGAAGAAAAATGTAGCATCCAGAGCACCATTTTGATTAATGTGCTCCCTGTGGTTACATTATGTAAAAATATTTTATTAGAAAAGCTAATTTATGCAACCTGCCCATAGATTGCCAAAGAAATGGTATTTTTCTAGATAGTTGCCTCAGATCATGGAATCAGACTCTTAACCTACAACTTATTTACTGAATCACATAAAAACATATGGAAATCACATGAAGGTACAATAAGTTCTGAAGAAAACTTCCAGTGCTTCTTAAAAGGTGAGCTGTGTGTGGATAGGGAACTTATTTTTTTTGTTTGGTTAATCTTAGGCTCAAGCTTGATAAGACCCAGAAGTGTTCAACATGCCCACACAGGTAAGTGGGAAACAGACTAACTGAAAAAAGAAAACATTTTCTTCGGTGTTTACATTCTTGCAAAAACACAAAAAGCCTGTTTTATGATTTTGAGCATCTGCAGCCAGTCACCCTGCAAAGGAAACTTAGAATGCATACATTATGTGGAATTAACAACTGTGTCAATGAATTCCTAAGGGGAATGCTTTCAGAGGTTTGAAAGTTGTAAAGTTACTTACATTTAATGTTATTCTTTCACCTCTAATTCTAATTATATGTAGAGTACAGCAACTTATAGGCATTCCTCATCCAGAACTGACTAGAAAAGTGGCTGTTGCCCAATGGCAGAGCTCCCATTTTCTGGAATGGGTTTGAGCTGGTGACGCCTGAGGAAGTGGGCAGGGCTCATTTTGCTGTCAGCTTGGCCCCCAGTTTACCGGATCCGGGTCTCTTCTGGGTCATGAAGTGGCCAGGGAGGTCATCACCTATAATTGGGTCTATGCTGAAGTGCTAACCTCTCTGACAGAGGGGATGGTGCCCCAGCGTTGAAAGAGGCTGTGGTGTCCCCCCTCCTCAAGAGGTCATCCTTGGGCCCAATGGTCTTCAGTAACTATCAACAGTCTCCAACCTTCTCTTTTGGGGGAAGATTGTTGAGAAGGTGGTTGGTCTGCAGTTGATGAGAACCCTGGAGGAAACAGATTATCCTCATTTAAAAGCCAGTTTCAGGTTGGGTTTCAGGTTGGACTTTAGTACCGAGACAGCTTTATCCATGCTTGCCAATCACCTATGGCAGAATGGAGATTGCGGTGGTGCATCCATTTTGTGCTCCTTTATCTCTCAGTGGTTTTTGATAGTGTCGACCACGGCATTTTTTGAGGAGACTCTGTGGGTCAGGAATTGGGGGCACCATTTTACAAAGGTTCTCTTCCTTTCTCGAGGGCTGGTTTCAGTAAGTGGCAGTGTGTGTGTGTGTGTGTGTGTGTGAGAGAGAGAGAGAGAGAGAGAGAGAGAGAGAGAGAGAGAGAGAGATTGCTTCCTCACCACTCCTGCCTGGGTGCTGCAGGATTCTATTCTGTCTCCCCTCCTTTTCAACATCTACATGAAACTGCTGGGTGAGGTCATCTACCAATTTGGGCTTTGGTATTGTCAGTATGCTAATCATACCGAAGTCTATCTTTTGATTCCAATACAGCCAAATAAAGCTGTTGAGGCTCTGTCCCGGTGCCTAGAGGCTATGTGGGTTTATGTGATGGAATCTGGTGCAGAGTCGCAAGAGGGAGAGAGTCTTTCCCAAGGACCTAAGAGGCAAATCAGCCTGGAATCCTTGGCATGCAGGAACTATATCTAATAGTTATGCAGATTGTGCTTTAGTCTGGCAAGATTCCTGTCTATAGACGAGTAGAGAGGAAGAAACTACTCTGAGTAAATCATCATGTCATTCTTGGTTCCTTGCTCCTCACAGTTTAGATGGGGAAGAACTTTTTCTAAACAATCCTATCAAAGCCGAGTGGCTATGGGTGTTTGGACCACCTAGGTCAGGGGATATTCCAACTCCTGATTTTGAATGCGGTGGCACTTCTCCATTCAAGGGTTGTGCACAAATTGGGGGTCTTCCCGGGCCCACAGCTCCTGCTTACCGTAGCAACTGTTCAAAGCTACAACAATGCTAAAAATATGACTTACGATTGGTCCTTGCGAACATCTCAGCGTCCCTGTGATCACATGATCATAATTTGAGCGCTTGGCAACCGCTGCACATTTATGATGGTTGCAGCATCCTGTGGTTACATGATTGTCATTTGCAAACTTCCTAGCAAATGAAGCAGAATCAATGGGGAAGGCAGCAGGGAAGATTGTACTTATTATTGTACTTATGTGATGTCTTGCTTAATGACCACAGTGATTCACTTAACGAGTGCGGCAAAACATTCATAAAATTGGGAACAGTCATGTGATGCTTTACTCAACAATTGCACAGCTTAATGATAAATTTTCTGGTCCCTATTGGGGTCATACGTTTTGGACTACCTGTATTCTGCATTTCAGGCAGAAACCTTTTTTCAGCCTCGGCAGGAGCCACAGCTGAACCTACAACCTAGATCCTTTTGAATGTGCATGCATACACATTTTTATACCCAATTTTGTCTAAACATGGGCATTTCTACCACAGTGTACTTCTGTGCTTTATCTTGCATAATACATGCTCTCTCTCTCTCTTTTTTGTTTACTTTGAGCATGCTTTTTAAAATTAGTAAACTACAAAATACAAAGGTAAAGGAATCTGCATTTTGATTTGCATTTTGAAACTGTGAATGAGGTAAACATTCAATTTACAGTGAATCAACCCAATCTCTACTGTTTCTTGTGAGTTGATAGATGGCTGCACTTAAACATTTCTCAATGTGTCCAATTCTTCTTTAGAACCACAATAAGGCAGGATTCTGAATCACGTCAGAAGCGGGGAATTCAGGTGAAGTGTACTTAAAAACATTCTTCACGTGCTCCATCTAAAAGAGAAGCCTGCTCACCAAGAGACATGAGGCATAAGGGTGCTGTGTGCGTACACTTAACTTTCATACAATCAATCAGACTGAACAGGATTGTTATAGTGCCTTGGATTACATCTTAATCTGTAGGGTGCAGAAAGTATACAAGATCACGTTGAGAACATGCATGCTCAAACAGCTAATTTGGTAGCCTCACTCTGCTGGAACTGGGTATGTCTAGTTGATGAAAAGAAGGACTAGGGGTGACATCATAGCATAAAGAAGAGGGAGTCAAGCTATTCTCCAAAGCACCTGAGGGCAGGACAAGAAGCAATGGGTGGAAACTAATCAAGGAGAGAAGCAACCTAGAACTAAGGAGAAATTTCCTGACGGAACAATTAATCAGTGGAACAACTTGCCTCCAGAAGTTGTGAATGCTCCAACATTGGAAGTTTTTAAGAAGAGAATGGATAACCATTTGTCTGAAGTGGTGTAGGGTTTCCTGCCTAAGCAGGGGGTTGGACTGGAAGACCTTTCTATTCTATTCTATTCTATTCTATAACTGTAAAACAGGAATATTTGCCAAGGTCTCAAAGGATGTGCTACCCTTTTTATTTTTAAAGAATAAAAGTAGAAAGGTATGAATATGACAATCAGAGGGGAAAAAATCAAAGAGAAAGCCAAAGGAAAGAAGAAGAAAAGAACAAAAAGAAAGAAGCATTAGGATATTATGGAGGACAGTGAAACCATCTGGTTATCTCTCTCTCTCTCTCTGTCTCAACATCTTATCACATTCTTTGTATATTGGCTGAGGTTTATTATATGGGTTGCCCTTATTACCGGTATATACAGAGAGCTGAGTTCACTAGATATTTGCTACTGTTGTCCCAAAAAAGAGATTTTCTAAAGATGAGAGTCATTCAGAGTTAGATGAACCTCCTGGATAGAAGCTGTTCCAAACATGGACATTCACCTAGAGCAATAGGACAGAGATTTTCCTTGCAATTGCGGTGTAGTTATGTAGGGTTTGCCCAGAAAGAATAACATCTGATTTGTAAGAATTGTCCCCTCCCTGATATTTTGCTTCTTGGAAAATCAGCAGCTGCAAGCCTATACTGGGAAGCTGCAAGGTTATTATGAAACTCATTGGATCTCAACACTTGAAATAAAAATGGCACATATATTTCTATAAATAAATAATATTTAGCACATCAACATCTTCTGCAACTCCTTTAAACTGGTAGGACTTTTTTTTAAAAATAATAATATTTTACCAGTTAAACAGATACAGGCTTGGACCCTAGTGTAAGTTAGCTTAAAGTCGTGGTGGTGCAGTGGTTAGAATGCAGTATTGCAGGCTAACTCTGCCCACTGCCAGGAGTTTGATTCTGACTGGCTCAAAATTGACTTAGTAATCCTTCCGAGGTCGGTAAAATGAGAACCCAGATTGTTGGGGGCAATATGCTGACTCTGTAAACCACTTATAAAGGGCTGCAAAGCACTATGAAGCGGTATATAAATCTAAGTGCTATTGCTATTGTTATTGCTAAAGAACTTCAAAGAAGGAAAGTTATTCATCCTCTCTATCTCCATGCTGTGCCTATCTAGCTCCTCCAAGTTTTATGGTAACCTATTTTAGTAACAGATGATCCATTACATAGTGAACACTATGGTATGCATGAGGATATGGATGTATTTAACTGATTTATTTGGCACCCACTTAACACACAACTGTATAACAGTAGTCCTTGTAAAACCTAATTCCAAAAGTGCTTTTCCAAAAGGCAACTGGACTTCCTTCGGTTCCCCCCCCCCTTGAAAACCTTTCGCTTCTCATCCAAGAAGCTTCTTCAGTTCTGACTGAATGGTGGGGAATGAAAGGGTTTATATTCTTTGCAGTCATCTGGATGAGAAGCGAAATGTTTTCAAGGGGAAAAAAACCCCAAGAAAGTCCAGTTGCCTTTTGGAAAAGCACTTTTGGGACAACCATGACCTGGATGATTGAGAATTTCCAAAGACATGTAAAACCTAATGTAGTTCTAAAATCTAATGATTCCATAGTGGTTTTGACTATGTGCAACGTTCATTAATTGAGGAAGCCAATCATGCTTTCTAATCACTGCTATAAAACCCAACCAACTGCATGGGGGTGATGGAACTCATATGTCTAGTATGGAATCCATGCTTCCTTTTTCAGCTTGGTGTAGCTATGGTAGTCAAAACTCTTAAACCCTAGAATGAAATGTATCTCAACCCAATGTTGAGATACATTTTGAAGAGGATTACTTGTTCCCCTATCTCCTTTCCGTCAATTGCTTCCCAACCTTCACTCACATTCCCCTCACTCGCGTTCCTAAGAACATCTTAATCCTTTTTTTCCTCACGATTTCAACCAGCAAGAATGAGGCTGCTTTATTTTTCTCCCGTTTCTCAGGCTTGCTAGCTGCATGAGCACATGCACGGTTTCCTCTCTTCATACTACTTTTTGGTATGGGGAACACCAAGGAGATTCACGGGGTAAGCAGATACAGTTGGGTCCTGAGCACCTCGTTCTGCAACATACCTTCTTCACTGATATCACTGCTTGGTGGAAAGAAAAACTGGCACGACTTCATTGCACAAGCTAGCCACAGTCAACGCTAGATGGAGCAATGAGTCAATGCACTGAAGGGCTTTCATCTCTGGAGACATCAGCTCTATCAGGAGTGGTTCCCAGGTGAGATCTGGCAATCTGGATGGTAGGCACCATCCCAAATGATTCCTCGTGCTTGTGTTCCAGGCTATTCGATGCTGTAATCAGAGCTGGGGGAACTGTCAGATAGCCGGGACATCTGTGGAACGCAGCAGGGGGAACATGCATCTCAGTTGCTGACATGCTAATTGCATTTAGCCACCACTCTTTTGGTGCCTGTCCCTTCCGTGGAAAAAATTAAACATTATGGCAATAAAGGAATGGTAACTGTAGTAAATATTTCAGTAGCTTAACTATTGCAGAAACCTTACGCTGTTGAAGTGGGGGCAGGAGGAGGCAGCCCTCTCTGTATGCTGCATTTCTAATCATCACTACAATTAAGCACAAATCAACTCTCATGATCCACAGCACAAAATATAGACTGGAAACATCATGCCGATCAGACATCCTTTGGAAGAAGTAAGGATAGGTTTCTTATAATACATAGATGTATCATATGCCAGTATATTCAGATAGGTATAACCTGAACACTAACCGTCGGCAAAGTAGTCTGTCTCCCTCGTGCCAAGTAATTTCTACACAGTTTTCTAACTCAGCCTGGAGAGGGAATTTCCTAAATTTGGTGCGTGCATCAATCCACAGAGGTATGTGCCAAGCCTATGCAACTCAGGAAAGCACCGAGTATCAGTGGTGGTTTAACAAGGTACTCTGAAAGATACATGCACAACAGGTAGAAGGACATTATATAATACTACTATACGGTCCATCAATTTGCCAGGTTTCTCTCTGCCGCCCCCCCTCCACATGTTCCCCCAGCTTTGCTTGCTGTAAACCAGAAGACATGCATGAGAAGGAATAAAAGATCACTCACCAGTATTTTATATTATGAAGCTGAAGAGAAGTAAATTAACGGTCCACGGTGTTCATTCAGTAAGATCACATTGATTTCTCTAGTGTGATTAAGCTTCTGGACAGAGAGACTCCGGATCTCTTCCCCACAATGAGTGACTAATTAAAAACAAACATACATACATATTGGCTATGAGCAATTGCTGGAGTTGAAGCCTGCCAGCATGAAAGCTTTTCCAAAACACAAAGCAAGGGGGAAAAAAAATGCTTTGCAGCAACACAAGACAATATCCAAATAAACACTACTGGATTCTTGAACAGTTGTTGCCCCCCTAGCACCGTAGCTGAGACCTGCTATCAAAGAGTCTTAATTGTGTTGTTAAGGAAGCTCCGGCTATATGATGCTATATGCTATTATCCTCTTGCTTCTATCTCACTCTCTGTCTTTCACAACTGATCAGCCCAGCAAGCGAGTAGGGGGAAAAAAAAAGTACTCATTGTCCAGAGTAAAGGAAAAGGAATAAAAAAAAAAAAGAGAGAGAAAACAGGATTGTAAGCAACTGCCACCCAGACAGATCAAATAGGCATTAGAGTTGCCATTTAAAAACACTTAGTTTTATGTGAAATCCATAAGAGCGAAACCAGTCCAGGTCCTGGATGTTGGTCCAGCAGTTCACAATCCCATCTCTCATTTGCCAAGGTTCTGATAAAGCTGGCTGCAATCCAGCTACAAAAACAAGGCGCTGGATCCATCATACCGGGACATCTGCAAAATCACCCGACAGTCGGATCCTCCAGTCAGCATTAATTAGATTAGCTTTGCAAAGGTTATGAAATCAGTGTCGGTACCCTCACGCTGAAGCTGTAGCGCAAGCCCCAAACTGTGCCTGCCACACTGCCTTAAAACTATATGATTAAGAAAGAAGAGCTTGAGTAAAATGAGAGATTTGGGGAAAACAACAATTCTAGGTGAAATAGGGTTGTAAGAGTGCAGAATGTTAAAAATGCAGCAACCCCTTTTAGTTTTGTGTTTTAAAATCTAAAATAAACGTGATGAAATAAGATATGCTATATGTTCTTGGTTCGCTGCAACCAACCATAAGAGTCATTTTAAGCACCTAGCAACAGAATAAAATTTAGAGCCTTTAGGACATTTGTTTCCAATCCTGCCATTTTCAATTGTCTGCCACATTAATTTATATTGTTCACGTGTTGTTGTTTTTTGGGAGCTCAGTTATGCAAGACATGATACACAATGTCAATTGTGGGGAATCATTGGGGACGGGTTGAGACCCTATGAAACAGGGAACAATCCTATCTCAACAACTGTCAGTATTTTCTGAAACGTTTGCTGACACATGTTCAGGGTTTCCTAAAATGGATTTATTCTATAAAGTAAAAGTGTTATATCAGATTCTCAAATCAGGATGCTTGAAGAGATAAGAGATAAGATTTCAATTACTCTTTAGGGGTGCAGATTGAATCTTAATCTACAGAGGCAATTGTGAATCTGAAAACTAGGACCGCAAGTGGCACTTATTCTTATCAACCAAGCACTTTGGGACCAAATAGGCACCTAAAGAATCCCCCCTCCCGCTATTTAATGATCATTGAAGGAGCATGGTTTCTCCATGGAAGACTTTACCCTGTACTTTAACAAAATGGGGGAATGAACTGCAGGATATAGGCCACTGACACACAGAAGCTCTATTTTGCCCTATGGAACAAAATGGATTGATTAGAATCTCAGCACTTTAGTAAAAAGTAGAGTATTCCTAACTATTCTGAGAGAAAATTAAAAGACAGGCATGGGATCTCACAAATATCTATGGAGATTCTCAGTCATCCAGGTCATGGTTGTCCAAAAGGTGCTTTTTCAAAAGGCAACTGGACTTTATTTTTCCTTGAAGACTTTTTGCTTTCATCCAAGAAGCTTCTTCAGTTCTGACTGAATGGTGGAGCATGGAAGGATTTATATTCCATCTGGTCACTAACACTCTCTGAACACAGTCCTTTCAGCAATTCCAAGAAGGTTCCACACCCATTTTCACTACTCAGGTGACTCTGAGGACACAGATAAATCTCCAAGTGGTCTCAACAACTCTCAGAAAAGTGCTAACGACCCAGTGACTGCAAGGAATATAAATCTTTCTATCCTCCACCATTCAGTCAGAACTGAAGAAACTTCTTGGATGGGAAGCAAAACATCTTCAAGGAGAAACAAAGTCCAGTTGCCTGTTGAAAAAGCACCTTTGCGATCTCCTAAATAAAGAGACGAGAAAGTCCTTGACGAAAACAAGGCTTGCAAAGCTAAACACTACAAGATTCCTCTGAGTTTCAGAGGTAAAAAAATGGCCCAGTTAGGCAACAGAAAGAAAAATTGAGGGCAAGAGGCTAAGGAACTTAGGAGAAAAAGACAAGAAGGAAAATTTCCAAGTGTGTGCATGGTTGTGCTTGGTTTAAGACTCTGCAGTAGTGATATATCCCCATCTGTAGCCCTTGAATGTGTTTGACTGCAATTCCCATCATTCCATACCCATTTCCTGAGCCAAGGAAGTCTTCCTTATCATAATGCCCTAGGATAGGGTTGCAAAACATCCATCGTCTTAAGTCCAAAGCCTGGGTTTCTTCAGAATTGGAGGTTTTAAAGGATAGAACGGGGCCCTTAAGAAACTGAAAAACTTTGATAATATGTGCTTAAAACCATCGTTTCATAACTTTGGTATCATTTTCGCCCCCAACACTAGCCTATCTTATTATAATATATAATAAGTTGCCGATCCAAAGTTCAGATACTTTCTCAAGTATGGAATCCCTTAAGCATCGCAGGCAGACCTTTTTGTCACTCCCAAAAAAACTACCTAACAAAGCTCAGTGCAAGATGCTCAGGCGATGTAGCAGCTTAGTGGTTGCAGAATAAATGAAGGGGAGGAAAGGAGTAGGAGGTTTTTTTTTATCAATGGGAAACCAGACTCTGAAGCTCCAGCAGCTGCCATTAGAGTTACATTACAGGTGAGCGGAAGGAAAAGCACCTGAGCTGCTCAATATTGATAGCATGGGATCAAAGGAATAAGGTATCAATCTGGGAGCATCACCGAAGCTCCATGTGAAAGGGCCTCGAGTTGAAAGTAAGACTGAAATGAAGCTGTCTAACATGCTACAATGGGTGGGACCCAGGGGGTCTACAGCGTGTAAGGCAGCAGGTTCATTCGAGCATACAAAGCTGCAAGGAGAAAACTTTGATCACAGAATCATAGAACTGGAAAAAGCCATTTAGGGTCACTGGTTGTAACCCCTTGCTCAGTGCAAAAATCTACCTTAAATCATCCCCCAAAAGATGGCTGTCTAGCCTCCATTTGAATATATCCAATGAAGGAGAAGCAGCACCACCATCTCACTGGATAATTGGTTCTTCTGTTGAACTACACTTATTGTCAGGATGTTTTTTCCCCCTATATACAATGAGAATCTGCATTTGTAATTTAAAATCATCCTTTATCCTGGGCTTTGGAAACACAAGGAGCAGGTCATACTATTCTTCTGTGTGATATTATTTCAACCATTTGAAAAGGGCTACAATATCTGTCCTTGGTCATTTTTTTCTCAAGGTTTCCCCCCCTCCCTCAAGGCTAAGCTTTCCCAGTTCCTTTAATGTCTCATAATAGTTTTTAGTTTCTTGTCTCTTCACTGCTCTTATCTGAATGTATTCCACATCTTCTAAAGCAGTGATGGTGAAGCTTTTTTTCCTCGGGTGCCGAAAGCGCACGCGTGCGTGCTATCGCACATGCGCAAGTGCCCACACCCATAATTCAATGCCTGGGGAGGGCAAAAATGGCCCCCCACCCCCGGAGGCCCTCTGGAGGCCAGAAACAGCCCATTTCCCGACTTCCGGTGGGTCCGGTAGGTCTGTTTTTCGCCCTCCCCAGGCTCCAGAGGCTTCCCTGGAGCCTGGGGAGGGCGAAAACGCCCTCTCCCACCCCCCGGAGGCTCTCCAGAGGCCAAAACGCCCTCTCAGAGCCTCCACGCGAGCTGAAAATCAGCTGGCCGGCGTGCACATGCACACTGGAGCTGAGCTAGGGCAACGGCTCACATGCCGGCAGATATGGCTCCGCGTGCCACCTGTGGCACGCGTGCCATAGGTTCGCCATCACTGTTCTAAAGCATAGGTATCCAACCTTTTGGCCTGCCTAGGCTGCATTGAGTGAAGAGGAATTGTCTTCGACTGGATATAAAATATAAGGTATAGTTAATGTGTATAAATCACATAGTAATGTTCAAAGCTTACAATATTGTGGGGCCGCATTACGAGTTGTGCAGGGCCACATGTGGCCCAAGGGCCGTGGATTGGATATGCCTGTTCTAAATAAAGGGTGGTGCCCAGAACTATAGTAGATACAATGTTTAAGGTGAGTTCTGAGCAGCACAGCATAAAGCTGATATTTCTTGCGTTTTAGTCTAATGCTGCATTTGTATTTTTTACACTGCTGACCCATATTCAGATTGTTCCAGATGTACTCCCAACCCAGATATCTGCCATTCCATACCTGTGTATTAGATTTATGTTCCCCCAATAATTTTGCATTTGTCTCATTTAAATTGCATCCTAATACTTTCAGCTCATTTTGTTTAATGGATTTATTTCTGTTCTCTGTTAACCCTGTTTTCGTGCCACTTGTATATTTGATAAGCATATCCCTCTACCTCTCCATCCACCTCAATAAAAATATTGAATTCTACAAGGTCAGGATGGAATCCTATAGCATCTCACCCTGTATTTCAGTTTGATCAGAAACCTTTGATGGATACGATATTCAGGCTAAGCTGTGAATCCATTTAAATGTCAGGTCAATATCATCAGAAGCGGAGAAGAGACTGCTATGCTAAAAAGGATCATGTACAAAAAAAAAAAAAGGGAAATATGGACAGACCTCAATGAAAGAGTGCTCTGGCCGCCATAATTCAGAAGAAAGTAGGAAATGCATGCAAATTATGGTTTCAGGAACCCTTTCCAACCCTTTATAGGTCAGGTGTGGGTCAGATGACAAAAAAGGATAGGGATGGCCTAGATAGGAGGGCCTACAACATTCTGATCCACTGCCCAACTGCCTTCCCCATTGGATACATTAGAGCAGGGGTGTCAAACTCAAGGCCCACAGGCCGAATCTGGCCCACGGGCCTTGAGTTTGACACCCCTGCTCTAATGTATCCAATGGAGAAAGCAGTGATTTTGGTGCTTAGATCTGGCCCACGAGGCGCGCCCTCCCGAGCTCCATTTTCACTGGCAGAGGGTTGTAGGAGGCTGTCCCAGCCGAAAACGGAGCTCGGGAGTCCATTTTCGCTGGCAGAGCACTCAGGCCACCACAGGCGCCCCCCCCAACACGAGTATGTCAAGCTGGCCACACCCACCCTGGCCACACCCACCCTGGCCCCATGAGGTCAAACACAACCCTGATCCGGTCCTCAATGAAATAGAGTTTGACATCCCTACATTTGAGAATGTATTTGGAGGGGGAGGAATCTGGAGATTTTTCTTTTTTCTCTATATTTCTGGCCCATTATTTGAACTTCATCTTCCTTTTGTCTTTCCACATGAAATTTGGTCCAGTTCTGCTTTGCTTTTAGCGTTCTCTTATTGACAGACAGAGAGATGGACAGACTTTAGAGTTCCTTTATATAACTGCTTTCCAACATTCTGTTAGGTTGGAGAGAATGAAAGCCTCCTTCAAGTCCCTGGATATCGACACCACCTCCTGGGAAACCCTGGCACAAGATCGATCAACATGGCGCACGCTGATCCACCAAGGCTGCCAAACATCTGAGGACAGAAGAACAACCATAGCACAAGAGAAGCGAGCACTCCGCAAAGCCAGAGCTGCAAATGCTGCAACAATGGTGCCCACACATGTCTGCCCAACATGTGGCAGAACATTTCGTGCCCGTATAGGCCTTACCAGCCACCTACGGACACATCGTGGACAGCCCACAACCCGTTAGATGTCAAGGTCCTCTTCGAACACGATGGACAAACATCATAGGTTGGAGAGAATTAAAAAGCTGTGAAGATGGTCTCAAGGGTGGAAACCCACTTCAGGTAGGAGTGCAAGCAAAATGGCTTTCGATGAATTCAGGAGAGACTTACAGAAAATCCAACTGCTTTGAATTCCTTGCTGTTTTAATGAATTGTCTAAGTATTACAAATAACATGCTTTGAATGTCACTTAGGTTGCAGGATTTCTAGTAACGGTGTCACGAGGGGTGCCCAAGTGGTGCTTTATCTATGGAAGTGAGAGCACTCTAGGATTAGACCACAATTTTAGCCAAGTCTATTAAATATCCAATTAAAAGTAGCTTCACAGTTTGCCTGATTAGGCTGGTGATCTGATAGTCAGGAAAGCATTCTTTTTCTTTTAACCTAATTTAAATGGAGTTAGCTTGTCAAGCAAAAATAGAAATTATTAGATTAGTGTCCACAGAACTAAGGATCATCGAAGCATTCAAGAATAATTTATATGAGATTTAAGTCAATGAAGTCATTTATGGTTGGTTTTATTAATATAAATTTTGCTAAAGGGTTTAAAGAAAGGATAAAAACTAACAGAAAATAATAAAGAATAATGAAAATAAAGAATAATGAAAATACAGAAAAAGAAAATATTACAGAAAGAAAAGATAAAAAGAGATAGAGGCACTTCCCATTTCCTTTCAACAAATGCAAGTATGATTATAAAGTTATCTCTTACTCTATGGTTATAAAAAAACTCACTTTTTCTATTATTTAGTTTTTTCCCTAATCATAAAAACCACAAGTTATTGGTGTATTCCCCCCCCCTCGTTTCATGTAAAATGTCTATAAGAGGTTTCCAGTCAGTCATAAATATAGATAATCAAGGAAGTTAATTTAGCCATCTCAGTTAAGTTACATCATCTTCACTAATCATTCCTCTATTATGGGTAGGATTGAACTTTTCCACTTTTGAGCATACAGCAATCTCGTCGCAATTATCATATATAAAATCAACAATTTTTTCCTAGTTGATTATCCATTAATCTCCACAGAAAAGTCTCTGGTTCCAATGGTATATTAATCTTTTAAAACTTTCTGAAATAGTGTATATATCTGTATCCAAACATTTGGGGGGAGGGGCTTTTTTACACATCCACGATACATAATAAAATGTCATCTCACTTTGGTTCACATTTCCAGCATAAATTCAAAGTACCTTTATACATTCTAGACAATCTCTCTGGTGACAAATACCAACAGTACATCATTTTATAAAAAAAACACTTTAAGACTACAAGGTAAATTTCAATCCTTTCATTTGTCGTTAGTGATGATCTAGCCCAGTGATGGCTAACCTTTTTTTCCTCAGGTGCCGAAAGTGCACGTGCACGCGCGATTGCGCGCATGCGTGTGCTACACCCATAATGCAATGCCCCCCTGCCCCCCGCCCCCTGCCCGTGCACACACATGCCACCCCGCGCATGCATGTGTGACCCCCTGTGCTGCCCCACCCCCTCAGCGCATGCACGCATGACCCCACCCCATGCCCCGTTTTGGGCCTAGCAGGCCTCCCTGAAGCCTCCGGAGGCCTGAAACGGCCTGTTTCAGGACTTCCAGTAGGCCTGTTTTTCACCCTCCCCAGGCTCCGGAGGATTTCCTGGAGCCTCCAGGAGGGTGAAAACGGCTTTCTCCGGCCCTCCAGAAGCCTTCCGGAGGCCGGAAACAGCCTGTTTCCAGACTTCCAGGAGGCGGAACTGGGCCCATTTCCGGACTTCCAGTAGGGCCGTTTTTTGCCCTCCCCAGGCTCCAGAGGCTTTCCTGGAGCCTCCAGGAGGGTGAAAACGGCCTCCCCCGGCCCTCCGGAGGTCAGAAATGGCCCGTTTCCCAACTTCCGGTAGGCCTGGTAGGCCCATTTTTCGCCCTCCCCAGGCTCCGGAGGCTTTCCTGGAGCCTCCAGGAGGGTGAAAACGGCTTTCTCCGGCCCTCCAGAAGCCTTCCGGAGGCCGGAAACAGCCTGTTTCCAGACTTCCAGGAGGCCTGTTTTTTGCCCTCCCAGAGCCTCCGCACGAGCCCTGTACTTACCTGGCATCCAAAACAGGCCGCATGGAGACTCCTGGGAGGGGAGGGGCGGTGTGGGCAGGGCCAGCCAAAAATCAGCTGGCCGGCGCGTGCATGTGCAGTGGAGGTGACTTAGGGCAACAGCTCGCGTGCCCGCAGAGATGGCTCCGTGTGCTACCTGTGGCACGCGTGCTATAGGTTTGCCATCATGGATCTAGCCAATCGTTATGAAATCTGATTGGAATGGTTGAGAGTACCATATGTGAACCAGAGGTGGGTTTCAGCAGGTTCTGACCAGTTCTGGAGAACTGGTAGCAGAAATTTTGAGTAGTTCGGAGAACCGGTAAATACCACCTCTGACTGGCCCCGCCCCCATCTATTCTCTGCCTCCCGAGTCCCAGCTGATCGGGAGGAAATGGGGATTTTGCAATAACCTTCCCCTGGAGTGGGGAGAGAATGGAGATTTTGCAGTATCCTTCCCCTGGAGTGGGGAGGGAATGGAGATTTTACAGTATCCTTCCCCTGCCATGCCCACCAAGCCACACCATGCCCACCAAGCCACGCCCACAGAACCGGCAGTAAATTTTTTTGAAACCCACCATTCTGATGTGTCTGAATTTTGAGCACCGTGAAACCTGTTCTGGTGAGAATAAAAGGTAGCTGAATTATTTACCACTGAGATGTTTACAATTTGTCTTCTATCAACCCTTGAGGGAGACAAAACCCTATACAGATATTTCTTGGTTAACAACCATTCATTTGGTGACTGTTTGAAGTTATGATGGCACTGAATGAAACTTATAACCTTTCTCAAAGTTGCACTGTTGCACCTTATGGTGGCATGATTACAATTTGAGTGCTTGGCAACTGGCAATTTACAATTACAATGGTCACAGCATCCTGTAGTCATGAATTCCATTTGTTTCCTTTATTGCTGGCTTCTGTCAATCAAAGTCAATGGGAAGAGAGCAGAGGTCACAAATGGTGATCACATAACATTGTAATTAACAACTTGCACATGCCTCATTTAACTATCACAACTGAAACTGCTGCAACTACCACAACTGTCTTTTCTTTTATGTACACTGAGAGCATATGCACCAAGACAAATTCCTTGTGTGTCCAATCACACTTGGCCAATAAAAAATTCTATTCTATTCTATTCTATTCTATTCTATTCTATTCTATTCTATTCTATTCTATTCTATTCTATTCTATTCTATTCTATTCTATTCTATTCTATTCTATTCTATTCTATTCTATTAACTGCCACAACTGTAGACGTCACAAATGGCCATCATAAGTCAGTACAGGCTTTGATACTGTGGTTTATGGCCACTTTGTTTAGCAATGGAGTTGCTGATCCCACTTACTGTTGTTAAGGGAGGACTACCTACAGTCCTTAATGAAATAAGGGAATCTGGTTTGCGGGATTTTAAGTACTTGAGTTCTTGCTGCAGTGCAAAATTCTGATTTTACAAGAACCTATGTGTTTCCCCAGCTTAGGAACATAAAGGAATTCAGGAGTGAACTAACTGGGTTGTTCTAAATATTTTCCTATCATATGTTAACTGGAAATAAAAAAAGACTATCAGAACAAGATTTACATTCTCTATTTCATGCCTACCTCTCCCTGTCCTTACCCTAATTCTATTTGCTAATGATTTGACTTTTCTTCTGCAAAGAGTTCCTATACATCCTTCCCAACACCAACAAATCTGGATAAATGGGAGCAATAACCATATTTGCTTCTTCCTACACAGCAAGTGGTAGCACCTAGTTAACTTAGTTGCTTCTACAAAATATATGGATGTTCCAGAACTATAAGCTAGACAATGAGATCAAAAAACATCACAGAAGGTACTACTAGTGAGTCACTTAAACACTACTAACAAGAAAACTATATGGGGAGTCAATGAAGTCATCAGGATTTGAAATCATCATGAGGGAGTCGTTATGTTTACATTACTTATATAGATGAACATAGAACAATAGAGTTGGAAGGTACCTTGGAGGTCTTTTAGTCCAGCCCTCTGCTAGAGTAGGAGACTCTATACCCGTGTTGGCAAACCTATGGAACCCGTGCCGGAAGCGGCATGCAGAGCCATCCTGTGCGGGATGTGCGGCCTCACTGGCTCCTCTTCCGCATTCCTGTGCACACACATGCGCCAGTCAGCTGGTCTTCGCATGTGCGGGAACGCAGAAACCCGGAAGAGCAGAGTTCCGTCACGCATGTGCGCGCCGGCAACCAAACTTCCGGGTTTCCGTCGTGCGCACATGCCGGAAATCGGAAGTTCGGGTGCCGGCACGTGCATGCGTGCCAGAACACTGCTCTTCTGGGTTTCGGCGCTTCCGCACGCGCGAAGGCCAGGGAGGCCGCGCAGTCCAGCTGGGATGGTTTTGCGTGCCATTTCCGGCATGCAGGTCGGCACGCGGTGACGTAAAAGGTTAGCCATCACTGCTCTATACTATTTCAGACAAATGGTTGCTCAGTCTCTTTTTGAAAGCCTCCAGTGATGGAGCACCCACAACTTCTGAAGGCAGACTGTTTCATTGGTTGCTGGCGCTCACCATTAGGAAATTTCTCCTTAGTTCTAGGTTGCTTCTCTCCTTGGTTAGTTTCCAACCATTCTTTCTTGCCTTGCCTTCTGGTGCTTTGGAAAAGAGGTTGACCCCCTTGTCTTTGTAGGAGCCTCTCAAATATCAGAACACTGCTATCATGTCGCCCCTAGTCCAGAAGGCACAAATCCTACTGGAGGCCAAGAAAATGAGGAATGAAGGATATTTTTCTTTCTCAAAGTCAAGCAAAACATCATTGTCCTTGAGGCAGCAATTTCTTCCTGGCATTTGCAGATTATAGAAATAAAACTCTTGGGTGAGGATCTTCGTTTGATACTTTCCATCTTCACCTTTAGTCCCTTCCGCTTTGCGGGGGGGGGGGGTGTTAGCATGCAGGCTCGAGATGATTCTCTTATGTGGGACAATTTCTTTATAGGAATCTAATCTATTTACAGCGGTGCACTTGAAACATCCTGAGCTAGAAAATCTAATATGACTCCTTTGAGCTCCAAACAACCGGACATAGAACTCCTGAATCTATCCCCACACAAAATTCTTCACCCTTTTCATCATTCTGTTTCTTCTTTCTACTCTCTCACTAATGCAGGGCTCCTGATTCTTATTTCTGCAATTTATTTAGACAGATATTGCTGCCATTTTATATATTAGATTACCAAATGTTAATATATTTATGCATGGAGAAAACAAATACCGTCAACGGAGGTCAAGAAAAAGGGGGAATGAAGTTAATAACTGTGCCTCAATCTGGTTGGATTGATCTGCCAACATAGTCAAAACCAACTGAGGAGTAAATAGAAACAGCCAATTGATTCTCAAGCTATTCTTCATCACCTCACCTTGAGAATTGAAACAGACAATTTGTGCCTTGGGCACTGCGATACCGGAACACTCTCTCTACTTCGTTGGGCATAGGAATTGCACTATACTTTCCCTTGTTTTGGATGGGTCAGCGTACACAGAAGCTCAAACCTAGAGACAGTAGCTTGGTTACTGTTTCTTGGCAACAGAATTTATTAGAAAGCATTTAGGATAGGATTGGGGATTAGGACCTTGGTTCCTCTTCATTTAATAAAACTAGCTGCGTTTTGCAAGTATGGCCTGATGTCTTCATGGTATTTTGTATTTCAGTGGCCAGAAACCCAGCTCTTTGACCTTGCTGGTTAGTGCTGAAGAGAACTGTGATGCCAAAAATAAAATAAAATGAAAGTCCAGATGATTTGCCAATCATTTGAACTAAGGGTGCTTAGAAAGGTAGAAAAGAATTATTGCTACTAGGTGAACATGAAGAATTTATATATTTTTAAATGCTTTTTACCCATATTCTGGGAGCAGCTAGGAAAGGAAAAATTATTCACACACAAATGACGATCTCATCCAAGGTGGCTAGTATAGTCACATAAAATCTGCACAACTCTTTTGGGGGGAAAAAACCCCAATAATTGTGATTTTTTTTAAAAATGGAAGTGGAGCTGTGGTGTGTTGAGTATGCATGAATGAGTCTGGAGCTCCCACTTATTTTGGCAATAGAAGTAGACCACTTGTATAAACAGGTTTTCTTTTTCCTTGAAGTTGGTTGCATTACTGAAATCAACTCAGCAGATTTGGAACCAAAGTCTGAATTGGCTTCATTCTGGATATTCTTTCAGGGGGGCGGGGGGGGAATTGAACGGGAAGGAAATGGGAATAATATGTGAAGCCCATGCCAGGTTTTAAAATCAACTTCAAACTGGTAAGGAGATAGCATATGCGCCTTATTGACATCACAAATTAGGCCGAACAATGCAAATACAGGTAGTGACTTGACTTACAAAAGTTTAAAAAAAATGACTTAGGACCGCTTTTCACACTTACAACCATTGCAGCATCCCCATGGTCACGTGATCAAAATTCTGATGCTTGTCAACTGACTCACGTTTATGACGGTTTCATATGGGGTCATATGATCACTTTTTGCGACCTTTTGACAAGCCAATTCAATGGGGAAGATTCATTTAACAATCAAGCTACTAACTAAACAACTGCAGTGATTTACTTAACAACCGTGGCAAGAAAAGTCGTAAAATGGGGCAAAACTCACTTAACCACTGCCTCACTTAGGTTATAAGTTGAGGACTACCTGTAGACAATGACAACTGTTCAAAATTTTCTCAACAGTTTTTCCTCAAACTGAGATCAGTTTAATCTCCCAAGAGCTTAGCTATTTTCTAAACCCACAGGAAATCATGACAACCTGTGGCATGCGTATTCCTACGCTTGTTGTGCTTTGTATTGACCTTCCCCCCCCCCAATTTCCCATCATGTAAAGATCACATGACAAGGCTGTCCTATTGGAAAGGCATTATTCAGAATGATACATTAATTTCTGTGGTAAGGACTCTTTCTGATCTACAACCATGGATGACTTGGGTAGGATAAGTCAAAAGTTAATTTGCATGAATGAAACTGTGAGACAAATGTAACCATCAGCCATTTGATGTACCATTTAGCACAAGGGTGGAGAAAGATTGTCAAGCTACCACCACTACTGGCATGGCTCCCTATATGTTTGTGTGGATGCCATCATGTTACATACATCCCTCTCAACCCAACTCCCTTTGTTCTTTGTTCTGACCCAGCTCCCCAAACACAACAAACCCTCTGAAGTTAAATCAATGATTCCTTTATTAGGAGCGCCAGTGGCCCCAGCAAAAAGTTTCTCTCTCACCGCAGGCTAACAAGTCTGTCCGGCAGGAAGATGAATTAGTTGTCTGCCACATCTATTCATCTCCGCCCCCTGCCTTTAATCACCAGAGCTAGGGTGAGGCTTCGCTAGCAGCGGTGGTTCTTCCGTCCCAAGGATCGGCCCACAGATTTCCACTGCTCTCCTTTCCTCTGCCTTCTGCGCATCCGCGCATGAGGCACTGGATCCAGCTGTTCCTCCTCTTCCTCATCAGCCACCTCCAGACCTGGGGGCTGTTGACTCTCCATCTGAGGGCTGACGGCCGGCCAAGGATCCGCCTCTGACTCTCTCTCTCTGACAGCTCCATTCCCTCTTCCCCCTCGGAGCTGTCAGGTTGCCTTGATGCTGACCCTGACTCCCATGCCTCCTCCTCCTCATCTGATTCGGCTGCTGGAGGGCCCGGCGGCCAATAAGCCACAAAATCCTTTCTGATCAATGCAGATCTATCCAAGTGAAGGCGTTTTCTTCTCCCAGGGCTGAGGAAGATTCCATTTTTTTCAGAGGTGAATTTTTTTCCTGATCTGCAAGAAAGGAGAATCAAAACTCTTTTCCTGACTTGTCCTCGGGTGGAGTTTAAGACCGGTGAAAATGCTAAGCAGGCTAAATGAGGAAACTTCACAGGCCAGATGTTCTAATAAGGGAATCAGATTGGGAGGGCTCTAGATTAGCTTCCAAATATTTGGAATCCGTTATTTAGTTTATTTGACCCAGATGTGATTCTTGCTTCTGAAGCTCAACACTGGTGAAAAATTCTCGAAGAATTATCTGATGTTCCTATGCCAGTAACCATTCTTATTAGGAATTTGGAAAAAAAAAAAGCTGATGAAATTGATATGCTTTATCTGACTTTGGAATAATGAGTTTAAATAGCCTGTCATGGTAAATGAATGGTGGGTTACATTTAACAACATCAAATCAATTTCTTACGATCTTAAGATGAGGTTAAAACAACAACCATTTTGTTTTAGGTATACTCAGAATTTTTAATAAAAGTTGGTTATGATCATCCCGCTACTGGAGATATAAATCAGGAGCTGGAACATTAAACTACATGGTTCAGTCTTCTCTTATTATTGTTGAATTTGGGCTGATATCTGTAGGCTTGTTAACATGACTCTGGATCAACCGTTGCATTTTACCGATGCATATGTTCTTGGCTAAACTCTAAGGATTTGGAAAACGACTAAAATACTGTGGAATTTGGGGGTATGGGAATTGATAAGAAGAATTATGGCAGGCAAAGTTTATTCCTGATTTACAGCAATGGATTGTTGATAGCAATAGCAATAGCACTTAGACTTATATACCACTTTACAGTGCTTTACAGCCCTCTCTAAGCAGTTTACAGAGTCAGCATATTGCCCCCAACAGTTTGGGTCCTCATGATATGTGTACAATATTTACATTTGACATTTTGTAAAGAAGAACTTGAACAATGTAGAATTTTTGGAGTTGTTCTCTTTATCATTTTTCTGTCAATGTATATGTATGTTCATAATGCATATGCATATATATGTGTGTGTATGTGTGTATAATGTATATACTTATCATTTTGAAGTTAGGTTAATCCTTTAATGCTGTTGTGGTATTCGTATTTTTGTTTGTTGATTGATTTAGCATAATAACATAAAATATACCCTATTTTTAACATATTTTTTAAATGAGTATAATGATGGCTACATGACCACAGAAGCATCTTTGGACAGCGCTGGCTTCCTTGGCTAAGAAACGGAGGTGAGCACCGGCCCCTAGGGTAAGGCATGACTGGACAGGGGAAATCTTTACTTTTACCCTTACCCTTTTTTTCAATGCACTCGATGTGAAATCTGATTGTTCCACAAAGTACAGGTAGTCATCGACTTACAACCACAATTGAGCCCAAAATTTCTGTTGTTAAGTGAGACATTTGTTAAGTGAATTATGCCCTATTTTACGACCTTTCTTGCCACAGTTGTTAAGTGAATCACTGCAGTTGATAAGTTAGTAACCTGGTCGTTAAGTGAATCTGGCTTCCCCATTGACTTTGCTTGTCAGAAGGTTGCAAAAAGTGATCACATGACCTTGGGACGCTGCAACGGTCCTAAGAATGAGTCAGTTGCCAAGCATCTGAATTTTGATCACGTGATTAAGGGGATGCTGCAAAGGTTGTAACTGTGAAAAACAGTCATAAGTCACTTTTTTCAGTGCCGTTGTAACTTTGAACGGTCACTAAATGAACTGTTGTAAGTCGAGGACTCTCTGTATAACTACTGCAAAATACTGGAACTAGGTTGCTGAATAAGACAATCTACTGGGCACATAGAAATTCTGAAAGTTCTGTAGCAGCCACCAGTTTCCTATCAAGCAAAGTTGAAGATCTCGTCATGTCACAAAGTATCATGATGTATAAAGACCTTTATAGTTTAGGACTTACAGTATATGTCTACAGTACAGCTTTGTCAATTTACAATATAAGTGTCCCTGAATTTGATTGATTGATCATGTGCCATCAAGTGGGTGTTGATTTTAACAACCACATAGATAGATTTTTCTCCAGAGGGTCCATCCCCAACTGGTCTTTCAGGTCTTCCGACACTGTACCCATCGTCCTGTAATTGATTCCATCTACTTTGCTGCAGGTTAGGGTTTAGGGGGTCTCCTCCTTTTCTTTCCTTCTACCTTTCACAGCGTCTTCTCCCAAGAGAGCTAGATCTTTACATAATGTGAAGCCTGGTGATTTGTTTCTTGCGTGAGAACTTTGGATTGATTTCTTATATGATCCTTTTGTTTGTTTTCTTGGCTATCCATTTTATTCTCAGGAGTCTTCTTGTGCTGCAGCTGCCAAAAAAAAGCCAATACAGTTCTAGGCTGCATAAACAGAGAGATAGAATCAAGATCACGTGAAGTGTTAATACCTCTTTATAACACCTTGGTAAGGCCACACTTGGAATACTGCATCCAGTTTTGGTTGCCACGATGTAGAAAAAGATGTTGAGACTCTAGAAATAGTGCAGAGAAGAGCAACAAAGATGATTAGGGGACTGGAGGATAAAACCTACAAAGAATGGTTGCAGGAATTCAGTATGTCTAGTTTAATGAAAAGAAGGACTAAGGGTGACATGATAGCAGTGTTCCAATATCTCAGGGGCTACCACAAAGAAGAGGGGGTCAAGCTATTCTCCAAAGCACCTGAGGGAAGGACAAGAAGCAATGGGTGGAAACTAATCAAGGAGAGAAGCAACTTAGAGCTAAGAAGAAATTTCCTGACAGTTGAACAACTTGCCTCCAGAAGTTGTAGATGCTCCAACACTGGACATTTTAAAGAAGAGATTAGACAACCATTTGTCTGAAATGGTATAGGGTTTCCTGCCTAAGCAGGAGGTTGAATTAGAAAACCTCCAAGGTTCTGTTCTATTCTATTCTATTCTGTTCTGTTCTGTTCTGTTCTGTTCTGTTCTGTTCTACTCTCCAACACTAAAATCCAAAAGCATCAATGCTCTTGCTAGCCTGCTTCTTCGAAGTCCAACGTTCGCTTCCATAGAGTGTGTCCTAAAAGTCACAATCGAGCCACCACTTCAGTTATCTTCATTTTCAATCATTGGCTTTGGCACAACTTAAGGCACCCTTGTTCACTTAGGCTTTTTGTTAGGGAAGTGGTACCGTCTCTTTCCAGTGGTCTATTATAGTCAGCTCATAGAAATTATACGTTTTTAAAGATTTCTAATGTTTTATTTTTTTAATGAAGTTTTATTCTAGTTTGTTTTTAACTGTAACCTTGTTGTTTGTTTTTAATGGAATATAGCCAAGTTTCTAAATAAAAATAAAAGGCAAAAAAAAAAAAAAGCATCCTAATGCTTCTGAGATGCTCGGACAATTCTCATTTCCCCAGCTGCTTCTTTATTGGTCCCAATAACATCTATTATTAACTTTTTTTTTTTTCATCAACAGTATAATTTCTCAGAACAAAGCACAGTAGCAAATTCCTCACTGCTTTCTAATGAAGGCCATACTCCATATTGGCCCCAGTTTCTTTCCTCTTATGGGTGTCCTCCCTCAAGTGTCCAAAACTATGTGTAGGAGATGACCAGGCTGAGCTCGAGGGAAGGGTCAAACATGTCATCAGTCATGAATCCCTGCATGCCCACAAGAGATCTAAGTCCAACCCATCTTGAATTCCTTCTTAACTGCCGCTAATTTCCTTTGATTGTTAGTACAGGTACTCCTCGACTTACAACAGTTCATTTAATGTTTGAAGTTAAAAAAAGATTGAAAAAAGTGACTTATGGTCATTTTTCACATGTATGACCGCTGCAGCATCCACTGTGGTCATGTGATCCAAATTTGCATGCTTGGCAACTGGTTCATATTTATGTCGGTTGCAGTGTCCCGGGATCATGTGATCAGCTTCTGTGACCTTCTGACAAGCAAAGTCAATGGGGAAGCCAGATTCACTTAACAACCCTTGTTTCTAACTTAACAATTTCAGTGATTCACTTAACAACCGTGGCAAGAAAGGTCGTAAAATGGGGGCAAAATTCACTTAATAAATCTCACTTAACAACAGAAATGTTGGGCTCAATTGGGGTCGTAAGTCAAGGACTCACTTGTAGTTCAGATTCTTGTAGAGAACTTAAGCTTGCAATAAATCTTTATACTCATTTGAACTGCCTGAATTTCCCAGCGCTTGACACTGCATTTCAACAAAACCAATCAGATGCAGGATACTATACCTTGATTAAATTCCTTGGCTTTTATTTATGCAATTTCTGGGCTTTAAACACATGAGTTATTTCACTTGTGCTGAAAGACTGATGAACAACAACAACAACCATCACAACAAACAGATCCACCTCTCCCATACCATTCTCTGTATTGTATTCCAGTTGAAAATTCCGAGGTTGTAGTTTCAAGACTTCTGGAGAACATTATATAAGGAAGGCAGGTCTTAATGCTAAGCTACAAATATAAACTACTGTTAAAACTGGACGAAGTGATATGAAACACGACATACTTGTAATGACCATTAACCTGGAATCAGCTCCTCTTGACATCATTGCATGTATGAACTCTCCTTAGATGGCCTCTGAAGCCCACGAGAAGAACAGTGAGGCATGGTTTTATGTTCCTGTAAGCCAGCATTATAAATGATTACCAATGTTATTAAATACTTGTTTAAAACAAGTGGTTTCAAACAATGCACATGGTGGAATAAGACTACTAAGGTATGAGGCCTTTGGAAAAGAGATCATAAATATTTGCAAAAAAAAAAGGGGGGGGGAGCAACTTCAATGGCTTAATTAAAGAAAGATTTATGTTCCTCTGTTAGGAATTAATTTCCTCCTGAGTCCAAATTTGTTAGGTTTTTAGCTCTTACTCAGCTCTCTGAACAATTTGCTGTACTTAAATAAAGTTTGAGAAAAGGGATTAAATGCTACTGAAAAAAAAAAAAACCTAAAGTGAAGTAACCCTCTGTGTATAAAATCACCCACTTTCCCCTAAAACATTTATCTTCTTATCTTCTACATTCAAAAATAGCATAATAAAACCCAGAGAAAAGAACATTTATTATTGGATATGACTGGGCATGTGTGCAAACACAAACTTATTGTTTTACAGACTCTTTTTACCCAAACTATAGAAAAGGAGATCTCTCTCTGAAAAATGGTATGTATTTTACCAGCAGTGCTTTCATAATAATTGTTCTGAATCAAGCGTAGATTGGTTGTGCTATCATCAGGCAGCTTAACAAAACGCAATGGTACATTCAATCAGATTATATTTTATTCTTCAGGCATCCTCTGACAACACTCACGGTTATGTAGAAGTTCTTCTGAATCTACAGTCATAATCTGGAACCATCACGAATATTGTAAAAAAGGATTAACGCTCCCATCTCCTTCAGGCATGCTTTCTCGGTAGAGAGCTTGAAAGTGACTTCCTTTACTCCCGCCCCCCAGGCATACTTCAATGACCAATAAGAGTACACAGTTATGATCACATGCCATGGACTACATGGCATGGACTACATTCCCCAGAATGATATGTCTTAAAGAGACAGTTCTTAATGCTAGGCTAAACCCTTGATAAGCCAGCACACCCTCCATGCAATTCCTCTAGTGCAAAAGCAAAAAAAAAAAAAAAAAAAGACTCCCTTTAACAACACTCACACAAGCATACACACACCCTCCCAATATTTACTGAAAATATTTGTGTACAAGACTTTTGTCTATCCCAATGTTTCCTGGAACTTGGGGATTCTGAGAAGTTCAGCATTGTAACTGTCAGTGCAGTGTGATGCGCAACCTATACATCTGGTTGAAAAGCTAACGGTGTCACAAGGGCTTTCCCTCTTACACTTCACACAGGGAATTCGTGTGCAGCATTTTAGCAACTCCGATCACCCCACATAAAATTAAGATCACTTACTCTTTATGAACACAGGCTTCATCCCCATAGAAATACATTTGCCAAGCTGTAAAAGCACAAGCAAAATATGAAT
>QLTV01000392.1:1865157-1898138 GCA_003457575.1 Thermophis baileyi
CCCCCATCTTGGTTTTTGCTTTTTTTTTTTTTTTGGCTTTTTTTGCAAATTTTCGGCACTGCGCATGTGCCCGCACGGCGCGGGAGGAAGCGAACCGGTGGCGAGGTAACTTAGAACCCACCCCTGGGGTTTATGACTGGTGAATTGCAGCTTGTGTGATATCGTTTCCCTTCAGAAAGCAAAGTGTATTCAGCACAAGGGAAGAACATGCTGATATTAACCTGAAGTTGTTGATTAATAGCATCTGCATCAGTTCATGCTCATGGTATCAACTGATTAGCTGAGCAATTGTTAGAGGACCTACACAGTAGTTAAAATATTTAAAGAAGGAAGTTCTACTCGGAAAAAAAAACCACTGGGAAAGCATATTTTAAAAATCTCCCCCAACTACATTTCTTTGATTAAGACTGTATAGAAAGAACCATGGAATAATTTGAACACCCTAGGAAAGAAATGTGTAAAAATTTGGGATTTTGCAGAAAACCTGGAACAATGTAGCACATTTCAAACTACATGTATTTCATTCCCAAAGTGAAGATCTTCGTGCTTCATTTTCTCCAGAGTTTGAATAATCACCCAATGCTGACAATTAATGCAAAATAAAGCAAGCCCTTGAAGACCCATTGAGACCAATCTGTAGTACATTTTACACTTAAAATTGCAGTGTTGCACGGTAGCACTTTGAACTTCACATTTCTAACAGAATCAGAGATGAAAGCAACTACAATGCTACAAATTTCTGTTACAGATTTTGTTAGGTTGTGCAACCTGAGCCTATGAACATTCTGCCCATCCTGGTTATTGAAATGTGCCGGAGAACATTTATTTTCAGGGGAGAGGAGGAATTGTTTAACCTGATACGTTAGTATCCAATTATTACAATATGAAAAATATACTGCAAGAGGAAGAGTCACCTGAAATGGGTGGCATATAAATTTAATACATAAATTAAAATGAAATAAGAAAAATGCATGTTTAGTTCAGGAGCAGAGAAAGCAACCCTCTTAATTCTCTTTGACTTCTCAGTGGCTTTCAGTACCATGGCATTTTTCTAGAATTAGACTCTACAGCAGAGGTGTCAAACTCAATTTCATTGAGGGCTGCATCATGGTTGTGTTTGACCTCGAGGGGGTGGGGTGGGTGTGGCCAGGGTGGGTGTGGCAAGCTCAATGTCACTCGTGTCAGGGGTGCCTGTGGTGGCCTGAGCACTCTGCCAGCGAAAACGGGCTCCTGAGCTCCCTTTTTTTGTTGCGACGGCTTTCTGCAAGCCTGTGGCCCTCGCGAGCTCCATTTTTGCTGGCAGAGGCACCATGGGCTGGTCCTTCGCTGTTTCCAGGTTGGCCCCGTGGGCCAGATCTAAACATTCTGTGGGCCGGATCTGGCCCGCAGGCCTTGAGTTTGACACCCCTGCTCTACAGCAAAACTCCCGTAGTTTTTGAAAAGAGCTGTCTCTGAGGATGAGGCAGGACTTTTAATCCTGTGGCCCAAGCATGTGAATGATTCTCAACTACTACCCTGAAATTTTGGGAGGAATCACCAGGCAAGTGATTGTGTTGTCAGAAAAGCTGATGACATCTAATTCTCTCTGTTTTCCTCCTGCAACTCCCATTGAAGTCATGGATTACTTTAAGAGGTGCCCGGATTACTTGTTTTGTAATTGATGGAGTAGCAGTAGTTGAAGATGAAACAGATAATGGATATAGCTATGGAAGTAGGAGAATACAGATAGTTCTGGAGAAACAATAGGGTTCACTGTCTGAGGGGCTTTTTTTGAGCAGGGGTTGTATTGTTCCCGGAAGGACATGTGGAAGTTGAGGCTAGGAGTGTCTTCTCTCAGCTTAACCATTTTGGATACTTGGAACCTGATCTATGCAAGCATCTGGTCCAGCCACGCATATTGTACTCTAGTAGTATCCACAAAGGACTCTACGATAATGGGTCCTGGCTTTGAAAATATCAGTGTTGCGCAATATTATTGAGGCCAAGCAGTAAGAAGATATTACACCTGTTTTTAGATGCGTGCAAAACATTTGAGTTCAAAATATTTGTTACTAGTATTATAACCATCCAGCGTGGGTATGCTTTAATAATTTTTCCCATTTGCATGGATCCTGCTTTAACTTTTATGTCTGGGCTTTGAGATGTAGGGTTTCTCCTCTGTGGTGTCAGAATACTATTGTCAACCCTGGAGCCATCTTGCAACGTCTTCAAGGTTTCCACAGTGAGGCTGGATAGAGCTGTGGGAAAGGGAGGGGGGAGTAGGGGTAGCTGGGGAAATGTGTAGCCAAAATAACATTCTTTCTTCTGGGAGCCAAGGACACTCTCACCAGCACCTGGGGGGGGGGCGTGGATGGGAGTCATCCGGGTTTGGGACTGTGACCTGATTGGGGCATGTGATGGTTGTGTGTAATGGGGGGAAGAACTTTGGATTTTGAGTTGGGTGGAGAAAACCCGGTGAGCTTCAGAGTCGGGTTTTCACCAGCGGTGCCAATATGACATGCCTAATAAATCTATACTTTGAGGAAGCCTCTGGCCTTGGAGCTTTGATTTTGTCTGGGCTGTTACTTAAAACCCTGACAACTATATCAGGAAGAGAATGGGTTCCAACCGGCCTACTATCATTGGAAAAATGAGATGCAAAAGGAAATGGAAAGGAACACCCCCCCTCAAAAAAAAAAGGCTCACATAGGAGGAGTTTTAAAACTTCTGATGTCAGAGCCCTACCCCATAGGTAGAATGACTTCCTTAGTATAATATTTGATTTGGCCCCCAAAAGTCTATTCCTGCACTTTCTTGGATGAGAAATGAAATGTCTTCAAAGAAAAAACAAGAAAGCCCAGTTGCCTCCTGAAAAAGCACTTTTGGGATGGTCAAGGACTACCTGTACTAAAAATGCATGGCAACCACTGGAAGATGATGAAAAGCACTAAAGGACCACTATTAATCAACAGAGAGGGCCTGAAAGAGACGAAGACCAAGGCCTACGAGCCAGGAAAAGGCTAATGGCCCAAATGTTTGAGATAGAAAGAAAAACTTTGCTATCAGCCTTCGTAAAGGCCTTCCTTAACTCTAGAATTAGGACACAAAGCACAAAGTCAAAAATAGGAATTGCAGCCATGTATGTCTGCAGCTTGTAGCATAACCCAGCCGCAGACATGGATCCATGTGTATCGACTGAGTCCAAAAAAACAAAACAAAAACCCTGCTCTTTTTGCATCTCAAACACACAGTTTTACTTTCTCCTCGGCTCAGGCAAAGAGGGCAGGAGGGAGAAAAGCGTGGCAATGCCATGCAGTGCAATTGGCTATGTTTGAGACCGAAAAACCCAGTCTACTGTTGTTCTCCTTAGTCTGCTTCAGCAATTTGAATAAACGGGGCAAAATTGAATGCTGCTTTGTGCTGAGCCGACACCCCATGGCAAAGTCATTTGTTCAAGTTTTGTTTTGAAAAGTAGATTTCGCTATTCTTTATTCTCCCTGATGGTACCGAAGTATATGAGACCGTTGCTCTCTTATTTTCTCTTTTAAGTCAAAGGAAGCAGCAGTAGCAATTTACTACTGAATAATAATTTCCAGGTAGGAAAAAGCAGACTGGAATTCTTTCTAACTCCCTTACTGACAGCAGCCACAGGAGGCATTGCAGACCACTTATGAGATAATGTGAGCTAAAGCCAAGTAGATTAATAGGACTCCAGGCTGTTTTGTTTATATTTCGTCTTTTCTTTCTATGGTATGGTCTTTGGTGCTGTGATTTTTGAGAAACTTGTTATACTATTCCGTATTTCAAGAGGATACAGCAGGGTTTAATTCCCGCATACTTGAGAATAATAGAAACTTGCTAAGCCTTATCTGAGAAATAATTTGCTATATTATTTCCTATAAATGATTGCTTTTAATTATTATGTAGCATTTTGCAGCCCAGAACAAAGAGCACAATTCCACTGATATAATTGGAAAGGTGTGCACTGACTGAGGTGATATGAAAATTAAACCGATAAATAATACAATATGAAAGGCACTAAGGTGTGAAAGCAATTATAATGAGACAGTTATTCAGTATCAGTTATGCATGAAATGATACTAACTTATTGGAGAAACCATTGCTTTACTATTCTATGATAGCCTATTCTATGATAGCCTATCTATAATTTTAAAGAGTCTTACTTTTTCAAGAAGAATCCAGGAAAATTTTATTAAAAAAACGAAGAACAAAGGATACCTCAAAAATCAGTGCTTTGGTTTTTTTAAAAAATCCAATATTATTCATATGCCCTTATATTGTTCAGGATAACCTACTATACCAATCCAAGGCTTGGCAATGAATCATAGATCTCCTGACACTTAATACTTTGTCAGCTTTTCAGTTTCACTTGGCAGAAGATTGACAGATGTTTCCTTTTTTTTTTCAGTAGACAAGGATGAAGCCAAAAAGAAGAGTTGATTGACTCCTGCCAGTGAGAAGATGCAAATAACTTTTATAGCCTTGAGATTTAAATTTGTGGCTTCTTCCTCCTGACATGGTATGTCAGGGTTCCGAGTAAGGCATCCACCAAAAGCAGAACTCTGAGGCAGGTAGATTTCTCAAAGAACATGTTTATTGGACACATCATAACCTGTAACATAATGACATAATAACATAACATAACAGACCTTCAAATTTCTAGGTTCTACCATATCGCAAGATCTAAAATGGACACCTAACATCAAAAACATCATCAAAAAAGCACAACAAAGAATGTTCTTTCTGCGCCAACTCAGAAAGCTCAAACTGCCCAAGGAGCTGCTGACACAGTTCTACAGAGGAATTATTGAGTCTGTCATCTGCACCCCTATAACTGTCTGGTTTGGTTCTGCAACCCAACAAGACAGACACAGACTTCAGAGGATAATCAGAACTGTAGAAAAGACAATTACTGCCAACCTGCCTTCCATTGAGGACCTGTATACTGCACGAGTCAAAAAGGGCAAGTCTGCACTACTATTAATCTTCTCATCGTTCCCATCACCCATCTCCTCCCACAAATGTCTGTATGACTGTAACTTTGTTCCTTGTATCCTTACAATTTATATTGACTGGTTCCTACTATGATTTGATTGCTTATTTATACCCGGACTATCATTAAGTGTTGTACCTTATGATTCTTGATGAACTTATCTTTTCTTTTATGTACACTGAGAGCATATGCACCAAGACAAATTCCTTGTGTGTCCAATCACACTTGGCCAATAAAAAATTCTATTCTATTCTATCTATTCTATTTTATCATATCGGCACAGCTAGTGAAAACCAACTCTAAAGGTTCCTGCGGTTTTTCTCCTATTGAAAAGAGCAAATATTCCCTCCCCAGGTGTCACCGATCACATTGTCCAATGAAGGTAGCTGGGAGGCTGCTTGGTCACTCCTCTGCCATCTGTTGGGATGACTTTGGTTCCCACAAGAAAACTTTTTGTTTTGGTCAGTTTATCTGCTTCCCCCCTTTCTTCCCCCTTTCAAAGTTCGTGGCAACTATGAGGCAGGAAAAAAAATGGCTTCATCCAGGTCAACTTCAAAGTTGACATGTTGGTCTTGAAGCCATCTCTGACTTAGTATTACCTGCTATTACAGGTTCAATTTACCCCCCCCCCCCATTAAGGATCATGGCTATGAAATATTTTCATAGCCATGGGGTCCCCAACCCCGTGCCGCAGCCCACTACTGGGCCTTGAGCATTTCGGAACCGGGCTGCGGAAGTGATGGGAGAGCGTGTGCACATGTGTGTACATCCCCATTCATACAAGCAACAAGTGAGCTAGACTGCCACTTTATTCTAGTAAGACACAATTCATGTACTGCCCCAGAAGAGGTGGCAAATAACACTGTACACCCCACATTGTTAACATCTTTGGTATTCCCACTCCGAGAATTTGCTGCTTCACTTTTGAATTGCAAGGTTGTTGGCTCTGAATATTTGACACTTATGAGTATAATGACTTGGAAGAAAAAGATTAGACCTTAATACGTGATTTGGGTAGCTGGCTAGTGAAGGATGAGTTGGCACAAATACCAAAATCTCATAAATCTATCTGCCTGGTATATCTTTTTCATACAGGTTGAGATTCTGGGCACAATCTCAAGGGAGATCATCAAGGCCATTTGGCTTGCCAAAAGTTTAAACCTCTAATTATTTTTAAACATTCGGTTTCTTTCTTCCTTACGTCTAAAAATGACTGAAATCTATCTGTCTTATGCTTGGACATAGGCACCATGGGCCTTTGAGTCTGTGTAGATAATCAGGCTTTATAAGGTGGATATACCTCTGAATTTGGTTCTTGTGTTGAATCAAAGCTCCAACAATCTGGAATGATCAGTTAAAGTAAACCACGGAAGTCTCACCCCAAGTCTCTATTCCCATAAAATGACCATTGATGGGGCCAATGATACATTATCTCTCTTCCTCAGTTGAGAACACGAGAAGTAGCTATAGAACTGGGTTCCTGATGATGAAACGCCAGCATGGAGGAGTTAATAAATAATGGAATTAAATAGAGAGACTCAGGATATAGAAAGACAATGGGAATAAGTTTGAGAAGAATCCCAGCAGCCTATATAGAATTGAATAAGGACTCTTCAAGACTATTTATTTATTATTATTATTTTATTTTTTTATCAAATTTTTATGCCATGACTCTGCTAAAGTAGCTCTGGGTGGCTTACAATATAATAAAAAGTAAAAAAAAAAAAAAGGTAATACAAGGCAGGTAAAATTAGGTGAGTTAAATAGAAAAGCTAAAAACCAAGATGATGGGTGGCCTGGAGACAGGCTACTCCCATCAGGGTGAGACGGCTCCTCAGATACCCTGGACCCATGCCATAAAGGGTTGAGACTAAAGACTAATGCTTGAGACTCTAACTTGCTCATAGTTTAATGTATGTTAATGGATGGGGACCGCAGTGTTTTTCACAAGAAGCAGACAAAGCCAGTGCTTCAGGGTAATAAAACAGACCTATTGTGTTTTACCTTCTATTAACAATATAGACCTATTGTCTTTTTAAATCTAATATTTAGATTTAATTGCAATAGTACAAGCATTCCCCCCCCCTGCAGGACTAAAATTGAATGCACATTGTTTTGGGAACCATTCAAAGTTATGACAGTGCTGAGTAAGGAGACTTGAGCCATCCTCAAAGTTTTGGCCATTGCAGTGTCCCAGAGTCATGGGATCACCACCTGCAACCTCCACAGCCAGCGTCCGACAAGCAAAGTGAATAGGGAAGCCAGCAAGAGATCGCAAGTTGCAGTTATGATGTTGCGTTTAGCGATCACTGGGGATTATTCGCTTAGCGAACATAGCCAGAACTGACAAACTGCCATCGTAAGTTGAGTGTGATTCCCACAATATTTCATTTTACAACCATGTTGCTTAGCAACAGAGTTCCCAGTCTCAATTGCAGTTGGTAAGTGAGAACTGACTGCATAGAAATGATCCCTGTTGATACCATGCTTGCAAATCTCTTTTCATTTCCTCTATTTTTCCTACAAACACACATACACACAAACAAACAAAGAAACAAAAAATACACACACACACACACACACACACACACCTTTCCTTTTTTGCTCTCAATCTATGCATTTCTTGGTTTCTTCTCTTCTACTCCATTCACTTTTTTTCTGTTCAATTTGTTAATCATGCTACTATGTCTAGTTTGAGAATTCAGGCTTTGGGGGAGGGGATATTTTTTATCTTTTAGAAACAGTTTCATAAATTAGAAATAGGTTATATATTTTGGATGGAAAGCTTTAATTACATGTTCCTTAGGATTCTTAAAATCCCAAAGTTATTGTCAGGGTTTAATTTAAAAAAATAAGCAGAAATCTATAGCATTTATTTATTACATCATAAAGCTATGTTACACATTGGCACCAACAGATGCTTTCTAAACTTCAGTAGGTCTGAGTAGATAAAAAAGCAAATGTGAAAATCCAAATGATATATTTTAATGAATAAAATGTTTTATTCATACCAAATTACATGCGCAACACCAAATGAGCTATTGAAAACAGCAGAAATCCAGTGTTGAGATGAAAATACACAACAGGGTATTTATCTGTGAGATGTAATATAAGATAAAGCAAAATAACATCATTGCCAAAGGGCATAAATAAAAAAAAGCATTAATAGAATCTGAAATTGCCTGGCAAACCTTACAACAATTGTCAGCTAGAGTTAAGATACCTCTCATCTTGCTTATGCTCAAAGTAAATAAAGCAACATGTGTTGTAATTACTCTACCTTGCCCATTGAGATAAAATCCATGGTGCTGAAAGAACGATCAGAGAGACACTCCAGCTAAAACTGGCAGCAGAATGTTTCTATAAGACCGAAGTTACCAAAGGAGCAGAATACGCCTGGTCCATCACCCATCCATTTTCACAAACAAGCATCTCATCGCCCATCTTGGCCACTTAAGAATGGCCCCCCAAGCACTGCATTTGTCATTGTCTAGTTGTTCCGAAATAGTTGTGCAGCTTAGTCTACAAATCTGTTTTAACTCACAGCGCAGTCAAGCCAAGCCCATTTCCTGGGAAAGGGATCCGAGAAAGCCAGTCAGACTTGTCTTGGCTATATTTGTACCTCCAGGGTATATGCAGTCATATCTTCAGTATGCAATCATTGAGAAATAATTCAAAACTTTAGGGGGGGGGAATCACTCGGTGATTCCATTTCAGCATTTATCATTTCCAACCACAGAAGGAGCTTATTTGTTGTCTTTTTTTAAAAAATCAACACATATAGATTTACATATTTATTCATTTGAAACATTAATATAGCTGCCCATCTCTCAGCCAACTCTGGGTAGCCCCAAAGAAAGATTTAAAAACCTATAAAATCATTTTTAAAACTACAAAACACAACCAGCTAAAACATAAAACATTAGAAACAATGAAAAACCTGGGGCCAATCTATGCTAATGTACCATAAGAGCTGTGGTGGCACAGTGGTTAGAATGCAGTATTGCAGGCTGTCTCTGCCAACTGCCAGCAGTTCCAGTCTTACTGGCTCAAGGTTGACTCAGCCTCCCATCCTTCCGAGGTAGGTAAAATGAGGATCCAGATAGTTGGGAGCAATATGTTGACTCTGTAAACCACGTATCCTAGTACGATTTGATAGCTTATTAGTAACCTTGACTATCACTAAATGTTGTATCTTTTTATTCTTGATGAATGTATTTTATTCTCCTTATGTACACTGAGAGCATATACACCAAAGACAAATTCCTTGTGTGTCCAATCACACTTGGCCAATAAAGAATTCTATTCTATTCTATTCTATTCTATTCTATTCTATTCTATTCTATTCTATTCTATTCTATTCTATTCTATTCTATTCTATTCTATTCTATTCTACTCTACTCTCTCCTCTACTCCACTCCACTCCACTCCACTCCACTCCACTCCACTCCACTCCACTCCACTCCACTCCATTCTTCTATTCTATTCTATTCTATTCTATTCTATTCTATTCTATTCTATTCTTCTATTCTNACAATGATAACCAGTCTGACAGAAGTCTTTCGGAAGAAGGCAGATAAGCACGAAACTTTATCTTTCTTGACACGCTGCCAAAGACCTAATTGGCAAGGAACTTTGCAAGGTCAAACAGAAACACGGAGTCTGAACCGAAATGCTGAGAATTGAACCAAGTTGCTTCCTGCAATGAGCACATCCGTTTGCTCCACTTTTATAGCCTATGGGAGGGGCCAATTATCTCCAAGCCTTACTCCCAAGTAGTCCTTCTCCTCTGTAACTGTTCTTGCCTTCTGGCAGCTCTGCGCATGCACGCATTGGGAACAGGCTCCCCCTGTTCCTCTGCCTCGCTCATGTCAGCTTCTGGAGGCTCTGGAGTCAGCACAGACCTCCCAGATGGCCCGGGCTGGATCCCTGCCTCTGGCACCAAACCTTCTCCAGACTCCAGGCCTGGCCCATGTTCCCCCCCAGCCTCCTCGCTGTCCGACTCTGCTGCCAGCTCCGCAGGCCGCTGGCGGACCACAACAGGTCTGTAAAGCACTGTGAAAGAGTATAAGTATAAGTGCTATTGCTATTGCTATTATCTAATCCCTCAGTGCTTGGGGGAACACCAAGATGTTCAAGGCCTTATGGTACACTAAAAGGGTGCAAACTTGACAAACTTCAAGGGGCAGAGGGTTCCATAGGGTAGGGACTGCCCTGGAAAAGGCACGCTTTCTAGCTCCCATCAGATGACAATATTTGGAGGAAAGACACAGGAGCTTGCCTACCCTATCTGACCTCAGAGGATGGGTAGATCTCCTTAGGGAAATTCTAAATGCATACAGTACGTACATACATATCTAATAGGGGCAGGCGGCAGGCCTATTTCCTCACAGCATAGCAGGAGAGATAATGATCTCCCTGGGGGAGCAGGAGCAAAATTATTGTTTTATTGTTCAGAACTGGGAGAAATTCATTCATAATACTGGAGACCCGAAGCCCCTGTTTGAGGGTTAAGACACACATATCAACATTTGCACATACATGGATCTACACCCAATATTCTGTCAAGTTTTGGCTACCTGCCATCAAGCTATGGCGCCACCATGTTGGGAGGGTTGTCATATCAATCTGTGTCCTATCAACCTCATCTGGTCCTGGGAAAATCCTTGTTCTCTAAAGAATGTAATTCTAGGACTCCATGTGACTTCAAAAGCTGAAGATACAAACCCAAAGGTCCTGGTTTGCATAGCAAAAGCTTTCCCAGAATCGCTGTTGGATTTATTAGCCTTTTAAATGGTGAATTTCATTATTCTAACATACCCATTCGACTGCATTTAATTTAATGGGTATTAAGTGTATTTCAGAAAGAAAAATGTTTGTGGGGGTGGGGGGAAGGATTCATGAGGCTAATAGCTGTGAATAATGAAGCCTGCAACATTTTTTAATATGCAGTAATTTGCGAGAAAAATTACGGCCAGCTTTTGAGAAAGTGGGCATTTAGATAAGAGAATCAATGGTTGAATTTTCCAGCAGTGCAAATAAGAAGCCGTTCTGCTTGGGCTAAGTGTGCAGGTACATATATATCTAAATCAAATTTACCTTTAGCATCTATTCAAAAGAGAAGTTGCCTTGGGGCTTTGTTGCAAAACGCTCTTCTGAATTTTATTTCTATTTTCAATGTTCAGCTAGCTATATTTTACAACTCAGAAATGCTCAGAGCTTAACGTAACATAACATAACTTAAAGCAGAACATTACACGATTATAAAGATTTCAGGCCTCTGTTTTTCTCCATTCGCTGCTCCTATGCCTGCCACAACTTCACTGGCACGCTTGTCGTTGTCACTTCTTTTCCTGCGGTCGCTTCTCCAAATTTCTATTTTTGGTCAAGAACGAATGAGGGACTGAAGATGAAGAGTCCTTCACTTTGTTTGGGAGCCGCCCAGCAGCAGTTATATTAAGATGGGTGGCTCTATCAATGTTTTAAATAAATAGAGAAAAGAAATGAAGAGAACAGCTGGGGAGGTAAACAGGAATGTCTTGAGGCAAGCATTACTAACAAGGCAAAGACCTATTCAAGTAGAAATAGTCTGCCTAATGAACACAAATATGTATGAGGAACCATGAACTCCGTATCATTAGCTGGAAGTGTGCACCGGAAGGAAGAATAGGCCTTTTCTGATCAGCCAGTTTGGTTACTTCCATAAAACCTTTCCAAACCTATCCATTCTCGAATACAGCTCGTCTGTCTGGAACCCACACTACATATCGGACATTAATACAATTGAGAATGTCCAGAGATATTTCACGAGACGAGTCCTCCACTCCTCCGTTCGCAACAGAATACCTTATGCAACCAGACTTGAAATTTTAGGGCTAGAAAACTTAGAACTACGCCGCCTTCGATCTGACCTAAGTGTAGCACACAAAATTATATGCTACAATGTCCTACCTGTCAATGACTACTTCAGCTTCAACCGAAACAATACACGAGCTCACAATAGATACAAACTTAATGTAAACTGCTCCAAACGTGACTGCAGAAAATACGACTTCGTCCCCGTCCTACAGTCCCCATGTACTCGAAAAATATGTACTCGAAAAATATCTACTCGAAAAATATGTACTCAAAACTATGTTTTTACTTATTATATAATCATATTAATATTTATACTTTACCTGTAATTATATACATGCTTGACAAAATAAATAAATAAATGAATGAATGAATGAATGAATGTAATGTCAAAATGGACTGAAGCAAATACAAAGCAGGGCTGAGGGAAACTTTGTAATGCAGCAATCTTTGGAGAAGGAAGGTAGAAAAACTTATTTTCCTCACCTTGCCAAAGGAACAGCTCCCTTTTTTGTGTGTTCTTGCGGCCTGTAAGCCAGTTTGATCTTGTGGTTAAGGCGCCAGGCTCAAAAGTGGGAGACGGTGAGTTCTAGTGCCACCTTAGGCATGAAAGCCAGCTGGGTGACTTTGTTGTGGGGAAAATAGGAGGAGGAAGGAGTATTAAGTATATTTGCTGCCTTGAATTACAGGTAGTCCTCGACTTACAACATTTCATTTATGGACCAAAGTTACAATGGCACTCAGAAAAGTGACTTATGACTATTTTTCATACTTAACGACCATTGCAGCATCCCCATGGTCACATGATCAGAACTCAAGACGCTTGGCAACTGACTCATATTTATGACGGTTGCAAAGTCCCAGGGTCATGTGATCACCTTTTGTCACCTTCTGACAAGCAAAGTCAATGAGGAAGTCATATTCACTTAACAAACGTGTTACAAAATTCACAACTGTGGTGATTCACTTAACAACTGTGGCAAGAAAAGTCATAAAATGGGTCAAAATTCACTTAACAAGTGTCTCACTTGGCAACAGAAATTTTGGGCTCAATTGTGGTTGTAAGTCAATGACTACCTGTACTTAAAAAGTACCGTAATAAAGGCAGGATAAAAATAAATAAAATAGAGGTATTGCCCAAATGTACCTGCTACTCCTTGGGCTTTAACCAATTTTGTACCCACTTCTAGGTGTCCACTCTTTGGAACTGTTCAAAGAGCTGATGCCACCACAACCTCACATTATAGCACTTAGACTTATATACCGCTTCATAGTGCTTTACAGCCCTCTCTAAGCGGTTCACAGAGTCAGCATATTGCCCCCAACAATCTGGGTCCTCATTTTACCCATCTCGGAAGGATGGAAGGCTGAGTCAACCTTGAGCCGGTGAGATTTGAACTGCCGAACTGCAGCTAGCAGTCAGCTGAAGTAGCCTGCAGTGCTGCACTCTAACCACTGCGCCACCTCAGCTCACATTCACTCCATTTATCTGCAATCGACTTGAGCATGGTAGTATTTGCAAAGAAGTCCATTTGTAATTATGATACAGAAAATGGATATGAGGACAGGATTATTTATGAGTTTGAAGTTGTTGTGGATAATCCATTGTATCCATTGAAAAGGGAAGAGAGAACCTTTCAGGTTCCCAGGACTCCTGACTTTAAAAAAAAAAACTTTATTAAAAATGGAGTGTTGGGTTAAATGTTCTAAGCCCATGTTTCTCAAACTTGGCAATTTTAAGATGGGTGGACTTCTTTGCTAGCTGGGGAATTCTGGGAGTTGTAGTCTACCCATCTTAAAGTTGCCAAGGTTGAGAAACACTTTTCTAAGGTGAAGTGATAATAGAAGAGTTACCGTATTTGACAATTGGATAGGAGTAAGAAATTATACTTTTCAAAATATGACACTGGATAGTAGTTTTAAAGCTAACGCTTCTTACTATGAAACACTAACAAAAAAAAGTGGGTGGAAAAAGTAAGAGAGAGATTCTTTTTAATGCAAAATTGAAAATAAGATTAGAAAGTAGAAATGGGAATATTAGCAGGGTTTTGGTGCTTTTTTATCTGTGCCAATGACACAACATTCCAAACAAGAAGTAACAGTTCAATTAAATTCTAGGATGGGAAGCAATATCAACAAAGGAGTTCAGAATTTTAATAGCTGTTGCTCCTATCAAATGGCTTCATGCAATCCATATGGAAAATATGGCTATTTTCATTGTGATATTTCCAAAATAATCTTTCCATGGTTCACTCTTTGCAGTTCCAGTCTTTAAGGATCATTTTTCATTTATGCCAAAAAGTCTATTATTCTTTGTTCTTCTCCTAGTATACCATACTGTACTGTTTTATTTTGGGAGTTTTGGTTTTGTTCAGATAGTCTCCATATTTGGGGTGAGGAATAATTCTGCCATTTTCCTCTGATTCACCTCTGCTTCCTTTACCCCTAAAGAAAATATATGTCTGATCAGGGCATCAGGGTGTTTGACAACATTGAAATGCGGGCACAACCTGGCAATGGAAACCCTGTCTGTTGTAATGTAATATAATTGTAATGTCTGTTGCTTCCATTGTACATCCTTAAAAAGATAGGCGTTGTGCCTACCATTTTGATTCCCAGTGAAGCCACTTTTTTGGTGATCAATTAAAAATGTATTGGAGTATATAATAAATACATACTTTAAATTATGTCTATGTTATGCACAGCTTATTTCTTATTTACAAATAGCAGAGTATCAGAATATGATTTTCAAAAATGGGAAGGACTTGATTTCTGTCCTTTTATGTGCATACATATATCACTTAACAAAAATCAATAACAGTATACTGCAGTTTATTTATAGATATATCTAAAGCTGTTTGCAGTCACAGAAACACACGAGCTGTAGCCATATATAATAATCTAAAACACAGATCTATCTATCTATCTATCTATCTATCTATCTATCTATCTATCTATCTATCTATCTATCTATCTATCTATCTATCTATCTATCTATCTATCTATCTATCTATCTATCTATCTATCTATCTATCTATCTATCTATCTATCTATCTATCTATTTATCTATCTATCTATCTATCTATCTATCATCTATCTATCTATCCATTCCCTCCCTCCCTCCCTCCCCCCCCTCTCTCGTTTAGAGGTTGGTTGGTTGGTTGATTGGTTGGTTGGTTGGTTGGTTTAGATAATTATTTTCCATTGACATCATTGACATGAAATGAAACATTATTTACATTCTACCATTGCTAGGAAAGGGTTAACCTGATATTTCCTTATTAGAAAACTAAGAAACATTGGCTAGAGTAGTATAAGGAGAGGAGACAAGCAAATGACTGAGTAGAAAAGGCAGTGGCTGGGGGTGGGGAGGGGGGGGGAGAGGAGAGGAGACTATTATGAGAAGGAGAAAACAAAAAAGAAAAGATTTTCTGGATTCCATATGAAAGATCATAGGTCACCTTAAAATGCGTAGCCAGGGTTAGAATTGGATACATCTTGTACCGAGGGAGAGTGCAGCCATGGCACCTTTGTGATTCAATCACCCTCCTCCACAACTTCAGCCACATCCGAGCCTCCTTGTGAGCCACGTCAAAGCTCAGAAGCAGGTATCTGAGCACTGTGACGAATGAGTTTGTGTGTTATGCGAGACTGTTTAAACAAACACATGAATGCTTTCAAATACAGCCGGAACAGCTAAGATCTTTACGCCACCCTCCTCCTGCCCCCTCCTGCTTTAAAACAGAAGATTAAGCTTGCCATAAACATGAACCGATGAAAAGAATTCACATTGAGCTTTGAGTGGTGCCACAAGGAAGGGCCGCTAGAGAATTACAAATTACCTTTGGAGACACTCGTCTCTCTTTACAGCACATTAACATAAAAGTACACGTATCTTCTTTCTATAGGTTACTAACCTTTAATGGGGTAGAAATGGTGTCTTGAAAGAACTGCTTATGCAGCAGTATTTATGATCTAGAAAATTGCAAATATTTACAAGATCGTAGGTGTGAATAGTCTGTCAAAAATGTTTGTGCATTGCACATACATTAGGCCAAACTCAAAGGCCACACTTGGGGGGGGAATAAAGACCACCCTCTTTCAAAACTAATATTGGATTTCACACAGATGCCTTATATGCCGCACTGTATAATTAGGCACTACATACCCCTAAATTAATTGCAAATAGGCTTTCTTTTCAAAGTTCATTTATTTTTACAGTTCGGCGCAGTCGTCCTGTGCGAACCGTCTGTTACATGATACTGTCTGGTGGGAAATTAACCTTCCATAAAAGACCTAAGGATTGTTCAGAATTGTCTCATGGTCAGCGAGTGATTTCAATGAAAAAGAAAGGATGAAAGTTCAGTCAGATGCAGGGCAGGCCACCGGACGTAATCAGTGATTTAATCTAGAATAGGGATTAAGAAACCCACAGCCCTGGAAATGCTGGTGAACCGTGACTGTAGCATCCTTTATGGAAGCCAACGTTAGAAGCTGATATTACAGTTAGAGCAGCCTTACTGAGGAACTTAAGATTCCTCCAAAAGCATTTGAAAACCCATGTAGTACGTCACTGAACAATCCAGGACCTAATGATCCTATTGGATTCTTTAAAAACTTTTTTTTTTTAAGGATATGGATTTTGTTCACAGAACTAGTACATTTTAGTATAGTTTTTATAATCTGTATAGTTCTAATATTGTAATCATTTTTACTCATATCTTGTAAGCTGCCCAGATTGTGTGGTTTTTTTTTAAACTTATAGGGGAGATAGTTAAAAAAAAAAAAAAGGACTCCCTGCGGATTTTACTCCACTAGTCAACTATAGGAGGTGGTGCCAAGCCATTGACCCAACGCTTTCTGAAGATATTTCCACAGTCATGTGGCCAGCATGATATCATGGAGGGCTGTTACCTTCCCACCGAAATGGTACCTATTTATCTACTCACATCTGCATGCTTTCAAGCTGCTAGGTTGGTAGAAGCTAGGGCTAGGACGGGAACTTGGTCTTGAACCTGGGTTCCAGCTTTCCAGCTGACAAGCCCAGTGTCTTAATTGCAGACCCACTGCGCCACAGTTAAAGGTGTGATGGGCAGCATAACATTTAAATGAATGAATGAATGAATGAATGAATGAATACATAAATACCAGAGGTGGGTTCCTCCTGGTTTGCACTGGTTCTATACAACCGGTAGCAAACCACTGGTGACGTCACGGAGCCGGTTCTGTCGGTGCCGGTCCGTGGATGCTGCCATCTTTTTTTTGGAATTTTTTTTTGGGGAATTTTTTAAAAAAATTTGTTGCTATTTTTTTCTTCTGCGTGCACATGCGCACAAGCCAAGTTTCCTGCACTGTGCATGCATCGCTATCTTTTTACATACGCAGAAGCTGAGTCCCTGGTACTGCGCATGCACCAACATCTTGTTTGTTTTGGGCTTTTGGGGGGGATTTTTTTGCGAATTTTCAGCACTGTGCATGCGTGCGCGTGCACGCGAAGCGCACACACACCCGCACGGCACAGCCACGCGGCGTGCAGTGCGCACGCAGCCACGTGGCGTGGGAGGAAGCGAACCGGCGGCGAGGTAAGTTAGAACCCACCCGATACATACATACATACATACATACATACATACATACCTACATACATACATACATACATACATACTGTATCAATCTGAACAGAACAAACTGTCAGAAAAAAATCTACGACTGTTCAGGCATTCCTTCAGCAGAGAAAGCTGATTATATAATACCTGAAGGCATCTGACCTCCCCTGCAGGACTTTATTGCAGAAGTCTTGTGAGTGCATACTTAGAGAAACTCTTTATGTTGTAGACATTTAGTAATTCAATCTTGGAATCTCAAGCACGGATCCTCAGGGAGAGGTACAATACATATATACATAGATCTATCTCCCATTAAAGTTTACAAGTAGGAGAAGGAGCAGACAAAAATTCTCCTTCCAAACCGAGAGGCAATTTCTAAAAGGTCTAATGAATCAATTTCATAGTTTTAGCACAGGAAACATTTTATGAAAGGTTGAAAAAAAAACCCATTACAGTCAGATGAAATTTTGGTCCAGCCATCCTGAATTTCATTCACTTTCTTTTCCCATTTAGTTGTGTAGCTTTGTGAAATCTGAAGCATAAATATTTTTTACTGAAGGCCCGTTCTAACAGAGACGAGAAACCATCTTGTGTCGCTGTTCTGGCAGTTCATAAGAGGGAAATAAATGGTTAGTTATTTTAGCCGTTATTGTGGTATTTTATCAATTTAAAAATAGGTACTATGGATCTTGCCTTGAGGGAGGCACATGTTGCTCTTTCTCAAGCAAAACCAGTCTGTTAACTTGCATTAGCCGAAATGGACTTGGACAACCATTTGTCTGAAATGGTATAGGGTTTCCTGCCTGAGCAGGGGACTGGGCTAGAAGACCTCCAAGGTCCCTTCCAACTCTGTTCCGATCAATTGGTTGAGTGCCATGAGCCACAAGGACATTCTGCCGGACGAATTTTGTTCAGGCATTAAAAAAAAATGGCAATCCAGATCCTGAAAGTCAAAGGTAGAAGCAGAACGCTTGAAGTAGGAGATGGATCCTTGGTGTGCTCACAGCTTGGTTGTTGGCTGGCAGAGATTTTTTTTTTATTTATTTATTTTTTTAAAAAATTTATTTATTTATTTATTTTCTTCTGCGCATGCGCAGAAGCCAAGTTTCTGGCACTGCGCATGCGTCGCCATCTTGTTTTCAGCTTTTTTTTTGAATTTTTTTTATTTTTTTGCACTGCACATGTGCGCGCTCGCGCCCACGCAGCGCGGGAGGAAGCGAACCGGCAGCAAGGTAAGTTAGAACCCACCCCTGATTCTATTCTATTCTATTCTATTCTATTCTATTCTATTCTATTCTATTCTATTCTATTCTATTCTATTCTATTCTATTCTATTCTATTCTATTCTATTCCAGCCCAGCCCAGCCCAGCCCAGCCTAGCCTAGCCTAGCCTAGCCTAGCTTATTCTCCTGTGATGTAGGCAAGATCAAGAATCAGGAATAGAAGGAATTTTGAGCTGTTCTTTTTATTGTTGTAGGATAGAATAACAAAGTCTTGAAAGCTTGTCAGAGCTGAAGGCCAGATTATTTTGATTTTCATTCTTGTGCTTTCCTATTTTTTTGGACTGAGTCAACTTTCCTGAAACACCTCTTCAACTCCTCCTTTCTCTTCCCTCTTCCCAAGGCCACATCAATCTTCTTTCACAACATCTCGTCCATCATCAAAAATCACTCCTAGGCGCAAGGATGGGCCAGGAAATGCATCAAAGGCCTGGATACATAAGCAACCTCCCCTCTCCTGAGAAGAAGATGGACCTGGCAGCTGATCATGGTCAATCCTTAAGTCTAGCTGCTTCCCATCTTGATGGAGCTGGAAAGTGCCCCTTCATTTTTCCTTATTTCCAGGACTAGGTCTATACTCCATCACAGCTGCTCCCGAAGGAAACAGCAATGGGGGGGAAGCTTGGAATTTGGGGGCTTCCCATTGAAGATTCATTTTTATAATCTATTACTGAAAAGAAGCTATATCAAATGGCATTATACGAGTATCTTGGTGCAGCTGGCTACCTCGCTAAGGGGAGAAGGCCACCAATCTGCTCACCCTAAGTTTTTCTTTTATTTACTGATACAATACCAAAGAGGGAAGAGCATGTGCCCTGGGCTATTGCTTGATAATGCCACTGCTTCAACTATATCAAGAGCCCAGGATGGACCACTATTTCTCCGATTCTGCTGCCTGAAGCAACTTGTTCCTTCTGAGTAATGATAAGTTCAACTTAACCTCACAACCATAGAAAAAGTCCTCTGCCAAGATTCTCAGTGCATCCCACTATTTCTTAAAAATAACTTCAGGACAGGGTTTTTTTTTTTATTAACCAGAAATACATCAGGGGGTTTTATCAGAGACTTGGTGGAAATAAAAATTGTGATTTGAAAGCTGTTTTAGTCACACCGGACTGTTTTGATTCTTTCCTCGGCAAAACAAAATATTATTAGAAAAATATGATTTATTTTAAAAGTTTAACATTTTAATTTCTGCACCCGGTTTCAGTTTATTAAAAAAAATGTTCCCATACTTTGTTGGGTAGGTGAGATATGTGCAAAGCTCATTTGCTAAATTATTAATGGAACAAATAACCGAACAATATTTAAAGGCAAACAGCAGGCTATTTAAATCCTTTTGTTCAAACTACAGGATCAGCTTCATGTTTGTTGCTCTTTGTAAGTACACTAAGCCTGCTTCGTAAACAAGGGTTTAAGGCTGCTTTAAACAAATGGTAGATCTATACCTAAAATGTCCTATGTCGTGCACATGGTAGATTTTAAATAGGAAAGAATCTGGTTTTGCCAACTGTGTTTTATGCCAGTTTGATCACAAATATTACACTGGTTTTGCTAGAAGGGGTTTCAGGTCATTGTAGTTTTGTAATGGGAAGAAGGAATAACCTTGAGGAACAGAAGGAAGAATCAAAACCAAGACAATTGTCAAGCAAACTAAATCTAAATCCTGGACTGAAATGTAATTTGAGAAAGCATCTCCCACTTGACCCTCCATGATTTTCATCAAGATAAATGGAGGATGGAATGTATTCAGACTTGGAAGATTTTGTTTCTGTAACATTAAATTTATTCATTTTTTTTTCTATGAGAACCAGTTTGGTCTAGCGGTGAAGGCTCCAGTCAAGAAAGTAGGAGACTGTGAGTTCTAGTCCTGCCTTAGGCATGAAAGCCAGCTGGGTGACTTTGGGCCAGTCACTCTCTCTCAGCCCAACTCACCTCACAGGGTTGCTGTGGGGAAAATAGGAGGAGGAAGGAGTATTAGATATGTTCATTGTCTTGAGTTATTTATAAAAATAATAATAAAAGTGGGGTATAAATAAATAAATATAATAAAAGTAGTGTTAGCATTCATAACTTTGATCTACCTTGAAGGGCTGACACATTTTCACTGTTTTTAGTCAGGACGCCATTTTCCTATTTCTTTGCCATTTTCCTACTCCACAAGTTGTTTCAAAGTGTAGGCATCTATGACCCCATGCTGCCAGATTAAAGAGACTGGTTGGTGGCTGTTCTTCCCACTAGTAATCAACACTTAGTGTGAGGGGAAACAAAACCTAGGGAGGCCATCAGAGACTTCCTTGACCTTGTCCCGCATTAAAATTGTTATGACAGCACCACCCAGCAGAATAGGATTAGGTAATCAAAGCAAAGATTTTAGACTGACATATTTTCCTACCAGTTCAAAGATCGGTGGGCTGCACACAGTCTGGTCACGTGGCTGTTTCCAGAATAGCAATGATTTATATCAGCAAAGCATCTGAGCCTCTTTTTTTTTTAAGTTATAGTATCAATAAATCAACTCATTTCCTAACTTCACTAACACAGCCACCAAGAGACACATTATTATGTGAACCCCAGTGGCTTAAGCATCAGAACGTACTCCGCTTTTCTTACGCCAAGCCATTGTTAATAATAATAAAAAAAACTAATCGTATCTCACTCTTTCACCCATCCACTCCTCCCAGCAAGTACACAAGACAGACAAAGCATTCCAGAAGAACAATAAAGGTTTCAGTTTCTTTCCAATCATAAAACACTCCGAAGTGTCTTTGAAATACAAGACGTATGTGTAGTTATGTCTCAGATTTGAGGTTTTGCTAAGACCCTTAAATGGCATGAAGCAGCTTGATGGAGGCTCCTAAGAAACAGCGAAAATGCCAGTGACTACAACCACTCTGGCCCAGTAGTGGGTTCTAAAACCTGTTGCTACTGGTTTGTGCGTGACGTTTCTGCGCATGCGCAGAAGCGTCCCGGGCAGGTGGGCGGAGCCTCCCGCCGCTGCCCCTACCGGTTCTAAGAACCGGGCCGAACCAGGAGCAACCCACTGCTGCTCTGGCCCCTTTCTCTTGAGTTAGGTAAATGGGAAGAATCGGCACCTCTAGCAGAAGGATTCATTTAGCCATAAACGGGCTCAATCTCAAAGCAAAGCATTAGCTGAAGCTACATGTTTGAGTGCATACAATAAATGAACCTTAATTGTTTCCCTGTACTTTAGCCCCAATTTGGTCAAGTGTATCTGACCCCATTGTCCAGTCAATAGAGCATCCCCAACCCCTCCAAGCTAAGTCGACGTCACACAGGGAAACCGGGCAACAGCACTGAAATGCTGGAGAAAAAGCCCACCCAGATGAAAATGATAAATTCAAAGCAATCTTTAACTGATGCAACAGAAAAAGGTATAATCCACTGTGATACAGACAAAAGTAGGCTTGCTCATAAAACACACCAGGACAACCACCATTTGGGTTCTCACAGCATGCATGTGATACACGAATCCAGCAATGAAGGTTAAGAAGAGCAGGCCAGTCATGGTTAGGTTTGAGTCTCATGATGCTTTCTCAGCCTGCCTCACAAGCTTAGATGACTTCAAGGCAGAGGTGAAAGAACCATATGTTTTACACTGATCTTTTTGGAGGAAGATGTTAGAATGATTAAGCAATGATTACTGAATACACAAAACCTACAAAGCTATGGTCAGTTCAAACGGCATGTCTTTATTTATATACATTTTATCCTGCAAATAAAACATACATGAGAAATGCCACTCCTGGCTCTTTGGTAGCAGGAGGTTTAAGAGCTCATTCTTTTTAATGCAGTCATCTTCCAATCCTGCCATTCTCAAAACTTCTGCTGCCATTTCTATGTGGTCTTGTTGCATCCATCTGTGTGTGAACTTGAGCAGATTGGCTCAAGTTCACGCACAAGCCATGTTCTAATAACTTTGAAGAGTTCTTGTTTTCACAAAGTGAGCTGCCTCAGGTCCACCTGCTAGCAAGACAAACTAAAGCACAGCAGCTCTTCCTTGGATTTGCGTCTGTTTTCCATGACATGTGAATCATGATGCTTGACTTTCTTGGTCAATTCAGAAATCAAGTCTCAATAAACTACGGTTTCTTGCTCTGACTCCTCAGACAGAGAACAAACTACAATTCTTGGTTCATGTGCCAATGATCAACAAAGAAGGAGTTTCCTTTTGTGTGTGTGTGTGTGTGTGTGTGTGTGTGTGTGTGTGTGTGTGTGTATTCCTTAGGACCAGAGGTGGGTTTCTCCTGGTTCGGACCAGTTCTCCCGAACTGGTATCGACCCGCTGGTGACATCACGATGATGTCACCGATCTGGTTCGGTCGGTGCCAGTCCGTGGGCGCCGCCATCTTTTTTTTGAATTTTTTTAAAATATTTTTTTATTAATTTTTTCTTCTGTGCATGTGCAGAAGCCGGGTTTTCAGCACTGCGCATGTGTTTTCAGGGGGGTTTTTTTGGAATTTTTTTATTTTTTTGGAGTGCGCATGTGCGCGCCCACGTGGTGCGTGCGTGCCCACGTGGTGCGTGCGCGCCCACGAGGCATAGCCACGCGGCGCAGGAGGAGCCGAACTGGCAGTGAGGTAAGTTAGAACCCACCCCTGCTTAGGACTGTTCCAAAGGACAAAAACAGCCAACAAGAGTAATTAAATAATTGGTCTTGTGGATCACAAATGCAGCCATAAAGAAAAAAACTCTTGGGAACCATTGCAAGAAAAACAATTTTATAATACCTATACAATACCTATGTTTGGATTCCATGCTACCTCCAAATATACCCACATGCAAGTAATTTGGGTTATGACCATGAGACTTAAGAGATCCTAGAATTTGCTGCCATTGCATCTAAGGGAATACAGGCAGTCCTCGATTTACAGCCAATTGTTTAGTGACCATTCAAAGTTACAATGGCACTAAAAAAGGTGACTTATGACCATTTTTCACATTGATGACCGTTGCAGCATCCCCATGGTCATGTGATTTACATTCGGATGCTTGGTTCATAACTGGTTCATATTTATGATGGTTGCAGTGTCCCGGGGTCATGTGATCACCTTTTGTGACCTTCTGACAAGCAAAGTCAATGGGGAAGCCAGATTCACTTAACAACCATGTTACTAGCTTAACAATGGCAGTGATTCACTTAACAACTGTGGCAAGAAAGGTCGTAAAATGGGGCAAAACTCACTTAACTATTTCACTTAGCAACAAAAATTTTGACTCAATTGTGGTCGTAAGTAGACGACTACCTGTATCCTATAATAAAGAGGATTACCTCACCTTAGAACTCTATTGAACAATCAGTGCTATTCTTTCCAGGATACTAAAATCTTTTATCCATAATAAAATAGCCAATCACAATTTCAGATTATCCCCTGCCTGGGTGAAATGAAGGATATTTTCATGTGCTAAACCTACCATGTGCTATATGTGTAATGTGATAATATAACTCAAGAATGAATGTTACTATCTACGGTATACATTTAAAAACTCTTCCTCTTTGGCATTAAAGAAATCTGATTGTCCTGCAGACTATCAAAGTTCTCAAAATTTCTCGTGTCTGGTGCCACCATCTGAACCAAATTAGCGTCATGAAACTAAGATTTCAAGGCAAATAAAAATACTATATCATCTTAATAAAAGCATCATGTGGCATGGGAAAATGAAGGCAAAAAAGATATAATTTTATAGGCCTTGCTCCAGCTCCTCTTACTGCAAACTGAAATTTAAAACTACTAAGAGAAGGCACACGTCAGCAGTCACATAATCAATCTGCTACAAATATTGGTGCTGGTTTTTTTTTTTTTTTTAGCTCACTTTAGACAAAAGCCTTTGGAAACAATAAGGACACAAATAACTCCCTGGCTTTGAATGGTGTGTGGCAAGCAATTTCTCTCTCATGCTCTTTCCCTCTCTGATTGTGTATTCTGTGTGTTTGCATGTGTGTATGTGTGTGTGTGCGCGCACTCTCTGTTTCTCTTTCTTTGTATATGAGGAATCCCACCCACCCTGCTTTCTTTCATATCTATTTCTCTATCTGTCTGTTTTCTGGAGACAGACAGACAGACACAGAGAGAGAGAGACAGAGACAGAGACAGAGAGAGAGGGGGGAGGGGGAGAGAGAGAGAGAGAGAGAGGAGGGGAGAGGGAGAGGGAGAGGGAGAGGGAGAGAGATGGGGGGCATGCAGGGTGGGTGGGATTCCTCATATACAATTATTTCACGACAGATGCCAGAAGATGAAAATGGGGTCATAAATGTAACCCTTGGTTTTATAACATCCTTATAAAATGATCACAGGAAGCTGCTCTTTGGACACTATTACGGTGTCTGAGAAAAAGGATAAAAGGAGGGGGGGAAAGGTAAGATCACAGAAATACATTTAAAGAGGACAAAATATAGTCCTAGATTACAGAGTAGTAAGAAAATGCATACCATATACCAAAGAAGACAGTAACCTCCCCCCGCTCTTTAAAGCCAAGAGCCAAAATAGACACTTTATAAGGAACGATATGACTGTTGCAAGATCATTGCATCTCCCTAGTAATAGCTATTAAAAGATGCATGATGGGAAAATGTTACAGGGACACGTTACCCATGAATGCTTGCAAGCAATGAAGTGCAAAAAAGGAGATCATGAGCCTGATAGGACCAAAACATCTTTTACTTGCCATTAGAAGGGACGGGAGGAAAGAAACAGCCATAGCCATATCTGTTTCTGTAAAAACCAGTTATGCCCTGAATAGTAATGCTGGAAATGAGCAGGGATGTTAACAACACTCAGATAAATCTGAATTTCAGCAATGGGTTAGAGGACATCCCAGGCAGGAAGCAGACAAGAGCTTTATTGCCTGTGTTAAACAAGAATGAATTAGTAGCAGGAAGCTCATAAGTGGTCCAGTACCATTGGGTAACAAGATAATGATGCTACCTCATAAAGCCACAGTAGGCCTTGGCAAAAGTCAATAATGTCAGTAACTGACATGCTATATGAGATGGAAAAATACCCGGATACCAGGAAAAATATCAGGAAATAGCCCACTTATATATTGTATTCCCTGCTTCATACAAGACCAAGATCTCCCTTGCTTTTTTGGACAGGGAAGGTGCATCGCAAATGAAGTTACAAGTACTCCTGTACTCCTGGTATTAGCAATAGCACTTAGACTTACTGTATATACCGCTTCACAGTGCTTTACAGCCCGCTCTAAGCAGAGTCAGCATATTGCCCCCAACAATCCGAGTCCTCGTTTTACCGACCTTGGAAGGATGGAAGGCTGAGTTAACCTTAAGCCGGTGAGAATCGAACTGCTGGCAGTCGGCAGAATTTGCCTGCAATACTAACCCCTGCGCCACCATGGTAAGCAGGACTTAGATTCTCTATCCCCAACTTTCTCCTCCTGAAAGCCTGGAAAAGCTAAAACTGAGGAGCTTCTGCTTCCAGGAACATGAAGCATTGGACAATTTCAGTTCTCGGTGAGCCAGCTTTGCTCTGCTTTCCAAAAGGCAGAGCAGGAGATTCATAGTCCTGATCAAGCAGAACTGGGCCATTTCCCACTATAACACAACCTGCATGTTTGATATGACTGGATGGGCAGGTTAACAACTGAAATGCAAGTTACACTAACCAATATACCCACTTTCTTGATCACTATGTTCTACCCTAGAACCAGACAATCCCTTGACTGTTGTGTAAACAGGGGAACCTGAAACAATATACTGTACCTGGCACGATTATAGAGACTTAAAGGAAAGAAACACGAAAGCATAGGTAGTTTTTATCTGTTTGATGATGATGGCCATTGCTGTAACAATGATCAGCCTTGACACATTTAATGAATAAATGCAATGCAATGGCTGAAGCTCCAAACACCCAGTCTTTTGGAGTTTGACCAGAAGATTTGAAGGTTGGGCTTAGAGGAAAGGGAGAAAGGGAGAAAGACAACGTGTTGCCCACCTGGCAGGAAAACATCAACAGAACAGCAGAGTTAAAACATTCCGTTATAAAGCAGCCTGCAGGAAGGACACAAAGCAGTTCCTTTATACATTGCTGGAGACTGTAGAGTGGTTTGTATCAGGGGTGAAATCCAGCAGGTTCTGACAGGTTCTGGAGAACTGGTAGCGGAAATTTTGAGTAGTTCGGAGAACCGGCAAATACCACCTCTGGCTGGCCCCAGAGTGGGGTGGGAATGGAGATTTTGCAATATCTTTCCCCCAGGAGTGGGGAGGGAATGGGGATTTTGCAGTATCCTTCCCCTGGAGTGGGGTGGGAATGGAGATTTTGCAGTATCCTTCCCCTGCCACGCTCACCAAGCCACGCCCACCAAGCCACACCATGCCCACCAAGCCACGCCCACAGAACCGGTAGTAAAAAAAATTGGATTTCACCAGTGGTTTGTATATCCCATGAAATTGTGATTTGCTTAACTATGGTCTATTAAACAAAGACAATTCCCTGAGTTCACACATCACACTATCCCACAAGCATTGTTTATAAATCATAATTTCTAAGCTCGCCTACCACTCTAACTCAAAACCAAACAAATTGTATTCTAACTGAGGGCAGTGTGCAAACCCAAGTCACAAGCACACCATAAAGTTTTCATTACTTTCTTTCAGTATTTTCTCAACTTTCATGGTGGAAATTCTTATTTTAAAAAAAACACAACTACATAGTTTAACCATATGGCCTTAATTGATAAGTTAATACAATATGTGAAGCCCAAACCAAACAAACCACATTATGTGAAGCCTACCTCTTATTAAAACTATTTGAATTAGATCAATCTGTCTTCTTGGAGCATGGTTAAATAATACTGGCTGACAAGGTCTGTAGGAATTGTGGAGGAGGTGAGGCTGATTCATACTGAGAAATTTGGTGTCCTAGTCTTGTTATTGCCTTCATGTAAAGCAGGATTTCCAAACCTTAGCAACTTGAAGACATGTGAATTTCAAATGTCTGGGGAACCATTCCCCATGGTGCCTGGGGAATTCTGGAAGTTGAAGTCCATGAGTTTTAAAACTGCCAAGATTGGGAAACCCTGATATAAAGGATCACAGGTAAACAGTACAAACCAAAATCATGCCCCTCTCTGTGGTATGGTCTAATCACAACTATAATGATCAATTAAGCTAAAACAAAACCAGAAGTCACACAACTACGATGAACTCAACATCATGATATATTTATAGTCAACATAAAAATAACACTTAAAGAAGCATAACATCCCACATCTGTAAACTGACACTTTGACATATGACCTAACTAATAAGATTTTCTACAGCATAGCTCTCTTACCTACTTTTACTAACTACCATTCTCAACATCCACTCACAACCACTTCCAATAACTGACCTGAATTATTAAATGTCACTAGGGGTGATATGATAGCAGGGTTCCAATATTTGAGGGGTTGCCCCAAAGAAGGGGGGGGTCAATCTATTTTCCAAAACACCAGAAGGCAAGACAAGAAACAATAGATAGAAACTACTCAAAGGGAGAAGCAATCTAGAACTAAGGAGAAACTTCCTAACAGTGAGAAAAATTAAGCAGTGGAACAGCTTGGCTTCAGAAGTTGTTGATGCTCCATCACTGGAGGCTTTAAGAAGAGACTGGACAGCCACTTGTCGGGAATGGTATAGGATCTCCTGCTCGAGACAGGGCGTTGGACGAGAAGGCCTCCAAGGTCGCTCCTAACTATGTTATTCTGTTATTAAATAAATAAGTTTTCAATATGTCTTAAATGCACTAAAGAAGCGGAGTAGAACAGGAAAAAAAAATCATTATCATGGATTCAGGTCTTGAAATGTTGCCAGACTGGATCGAGCAACATGGAAAAAGAAGGGGAAGATATTCCTGTCCTGCCAATCATATAGTATAAACAGGATAATACATAGGCAGGAGAGGGGACATATAGCAGTGAATGACTAACTCAAGATCTCGATGTAAAAGTTTCATTTGTGCTCCAATCCTAATAGAAAACTGGTGGATGGAAACATGGCAAGAAATCAGGAAGCTCCATAACAAGCATGAATTTGTAATGTTTTCCACCTTGGTTTAGGATGGGGATTCCATGGCTGACTGGTACAAACAATCCATTATTAATACAAAAGACCGAACTCTAGACACACAACTAAAGTTCAATATTGCCGTAGCCAATTGGGCACAGGGAAATGTATTCAATTAGCTTTGCTCAGAGGAAATGCTGAAAACCAATTGCGCATGAATACATTTTTGACAAACGTATTAAGGCACCAATTTCCAGCCCCCTGATATGAAAAATTATGGAGGGGAAAAAAAAAAGAAACAACCCTTTTTTGATGAATTACCACTGCTTCATTTTCATTGAGCTCCACCTCTTCCAATTCACCCCAGACTGTTTAACAATTAATTTTCTAGGCTGGGAAACAGCAAAGCTATCTAGCATGGGGACAGTGCCATTATTTGGGCATATTTCAGCTGACAGTTTAAAGCAGTAATTATTATCTGCCAACCGTTTGTCGACATGAAATTGTGATTTGTAATGCAAATGAATTTCCGAGACTAGACAATGAGCTACTGAAACAATGGGCAAAAAATAGCGCCAGAACTGAAAAAATTCTAATTCCAATGTTTAGGAAAAGGTAGAAGTCATTCATGCCATCCTTTGAAACATAGAAGGAAAGCCTGAAACATCCAGGGACCCCCCTCCTTCCTCCCCACAACCCACCCAAGCTATTCAATTTGATTTTTAAAAAAAGTTAGAAGACAACAGAAGGTTTAGTTCTGGGTAACAAAGTATAGGGGTGCACCGAAAAGAGGCTTAAGTGTGTGTTGGGAGGGGCCATAAGTATACTGAACTGATTATTATTTTTTATAGATTAAAGAAACATAGTGAAAAAAGAATTGTCTTCTGACTTGCCACCAGTGGGAAGAAAGGATGCTGAAATTCTTGAAACACCCTACATTTTTAAAAAGTGCCACTCTCTTCCCATCAGGATGAGACCAGGTCACAGCTGAAATTTTTGGATGGTCTCATGGTCTCTATTTTATGGACTTAGTGGATACATCTGCCAATTTGTTATTTGGTACTTCAGCCATACTTGTCAGGCACAAGGAACCGGAAACGACACGAGGAGCTGCTCAGAGTGATATGTTTATTGTTGTTCGCCTATAGGCAGGAATCTTGCCAGACTAAAGCACATAACTACTAAATAAATACTGCAAAGATTTATGGAAGATCTCCCTTCAGAACCCTCCCTCCCCACAAGTGACTCAAGGCTAATCAGCCATTTCACTCCTTCCCTCAACTCAGCAGCTGATTCCACCACAATACTCCAATATTTCTCCATTAGCTAGATCCGCAGAAAATCTCTCCAGTTCCCTGGATATTTGAACACATTCAGACCACTATTGGTACTCCCTACTGTATTTCTCTTAAGCTGGAATCCTGCTCCTTCAATCAAGAATAGAATAGAATAACAGAGTTGGAAGGTACCTTGGAGGTCTTCTATTCCAACCCCCTGCTCAGGCAGGAAACCCTATACCATTTCAGACAAATGGTTGTCTAACCTCTTCTTTAAAAATTCCAGTTTTGGAGAATTCACAACATCTGAAGGCAAGTTGTTCCACTGCTTCATTGTTCTAACTGTCAGGAAATTTCTTCTTAGTTCTAGGTTGCTTCTCTCCTTGATTAGTTTCCATCCATTGCTTCTTCTCCTGCCCTCAGGTGCTTTGGAGAATAGCTTGACTCCCTCTTCTTTGCGGCAACCCCTGAGATATTAGAACACTGCTATGATGTCACCCTTGGTCCTTCTTTTCATTAAACTAAACATACCCAATTCCAGCAACCATTCTTTATATGTTTTAGCCTCCAGTCCCTTAAACATCTTTGTTGCTCTTCTCTGCACTCCTTCTAGAGTCTCAACATATTTTTTACATTGTGGCAATCAAAACTGGATGCAGTATTCCAAGTGTGTTCTTACCAAGGCATTATAAAGTGGTATTCAATCAGCTCTTCACAAGTATCTGCTGGAATGCATATTTTATTTCCAGAAAAGAAAGAGTCAAAACTGAAGCTGCCTTTTCTTTATTATCTACAATTCTTTATTATGTACAGTTCTTTATATATATATATCTTCACTGAGAAGCCAACACGATGTTCATTTTGTTATTTAAACAAATCTGAGTTGTTATTCTTACCATCTCTTACATTGGTTTTCCTCTCTGAAGATGATGATAATATCCATTCAGTCACGTCCGACTCTTAGGCGATTCTATGGACCAGGTCTCTCCACATCTTCTGATCTTGCATTATTTCTTTGAGTTTTTCTATGCTTTGGGTGGTGTCAGTTTTGATGGTGTCCAGCCACTGTGTTCTTTGATGGCCTGGTTTCCTTTTGCTAACTCTTCCAAACATAATTGCTTTCTTCAGTGAATTGTATGTACCAGGCTAAATTGTATGTAGTTTGTTTTAGTTACCTATTCCTTTTTGGACCTAATATCCTTTTTAATTTTCAGATTTTCCCTTAAGTTCTTTATGTAGCGACATAACCTTTATATTTTCTTTCTTCATTCAGTTATGTTTTAGTATTTTTTTTTTTAGAAAATCTAACTAGCTTGTCCTACAAAGGAAATCTATTGATCATTGCTCAAAATCTATTTACATCTCCTTTCATGAAGACCAAGGTACATATTTGACTATGCTCAGTTTCAGTTTCCTGTAACATCAAGAACTCCACCTTACACCATTATTTCCTGCTTTTCCCATTTCATGATGAAGTCTTCCCTATTGGTTAAGAAAAATATAGCTGACCTTTTCCTGCCTTGTTCAGCCTCTGAAGGAGAAATATGTCAGTAACATATTGAAATTCCAGGAAAGACCAAAGTTGCAGGGATTGTATTCCAAGAGATATCGGGGTAATTAAAGTCCTCCATTATTTCTACTTCAGAATTCCTTGAATGATCTGGATTTTGCTTTCAAAAAGCATCATCTCCATGGCTGCAGGCAACAGCAGATAACAATATTTTAGCCTAGTATTCTTTATAATTTTTCTCTATCTCTGGGTTTCTTGCATTTCTGGGCAGGTTTTAATTTAACTTGGGTTTCTTCCTTGGACTTCTATATAAAGTTGCTTTTTAAATATATATGTACAGTATATATTAAATATATATACACACTGCAGTTCCTCCTTTCTTTTCCTTCTAATCAAGTTGTATTCCTCAATTGCTGTAATGCAGTCATGAGAACTTCCCCTCCAACTATCCAGCTACCTAAGACAAGCAAACTGAATGAATCTCTAACTGGTAGCTTAACCCAGCTGTGATGGGATCGTTCACATAAATCCATAGAACAGGGATGTCAAACTCACGTCGTCATGGCTGTGTCACATGACATATCGAGACTTTTTTCCCCTTCGCTAAACCGGCGTGGGCATGGCCATCACGTCACGCATCTGGCCCACGGGCCGAGAGTTTGACAGCCCTATCATAGAATAAAGCTGATTCTGAATAGTGAATTCACACTTCTTCTTTTTTAAATAAAATAATCTTTATTAGGTTTTTCGTTAAAAACAACATATAGAACAAACATACAAAAAATACAAAAAACAAACACAAACACAAAAATTACTAACCACTTTTACAGCTTTTTCAAAGTATTTCCTAATCTATTTACAAATTACAATATTTCTTATTTTTATTTTAACATTCGTTAATATTTATCCAAATCTATCTTTAAAGAATTGAATCTCATAATATATTTTCCACATTATTTCTTCCATTTTACTTACATATAAATTACTTGTTTATCATAGGAAAAGAGAGTGAGAACATTTACGGTAAAAAAAACAGTCAATTTCTTTATATCATGAAAAATATTGAGAAAGTTGGGAAGTTTTTATTTTTTTTTTTTTTTTTTTTTAAAAAAGAAGGCAATCATATTCTCTCACTTATTCTTCTATATTGTCTGCTGGAGAAGACAGAGAAGAGCTGAAATAAAACATCAAATTTTTTTTTTCTGTATGTATGCAGGAAGATCCCACGCCAGAGACAGTGGAAACGGAGTGAAGGCAAAGCATAGTCTCTGGCTTCCTGTGATCTCAGAATTCATCCCCCGGCCCTCCTGCCACGGACACCTGAAGGCCGCCAGCTCCACAGCTCTTTGGAGGTATCTGCACCAAGAGACATGTCTGGAAAGAAGAAGCTCACAAGGCTGGTAGCTGAAATTCTTCAAGAACTCCAAAGAGCTTTG
>QLTV01000392.1:1898307-1936702 GCA_003457575.1 Thermophis baileyi
CTCATATCGAGATTGTATTTGCAAATAATGCCACCAATCCAGTTCTATTCCCATTAATTTAAGATCTTGTTTTGTTTTGAGCTTTTCTTGATCATCCAGGAGCTGTTTGTATGTTACTATTTTTTTTCCCTCCAATAAGTTTGGGTATATAATTGCTTCAGTCGTTGATAACCATTTGGGAATCTTTCTATAATGTTCGCTTTTAATTTTAAGCCAAGTTTCTAACAAAGAGGCTCTTATATAATGCCTTTGGAAGTAAGCATGTGTTTTATGAATTCACACTTCTTATACTACTATTAGTATCCATAGGTATATTGTTACTCCTGGATTGTTCACACAGAACATAGGAATGCTGATCACGACAGACTACTTTTTCATTATAGAATGGTAGCCATTGGAAATGACTAACCTCAAGGAGAAAAGAAATATATCTCTGTTTTTCTTTGCTTTTTATGTAGAACTTCTGCTAGTACTGTCACCTGGAATTCCCTTTCTGCCTTGACATTGACTAGTGAATCAGGAAAGCATAGCCATAGCTGCCCACTCCATGACACTGAGTATTTTTAGTAACTAATTTAAAGATAGAGACAACAGCAACCAGTCCTGGGTTTAGCAGCCCTGAGTTCCAGCTGTTGCAATATTCATCAGAACTGAATCACTAGTGCTTCGTATCAGAATATTGGAAAAGAGAAGAGGGAAAAGGGGCTTGATTTGGGAGACTGTCAGAATTGTAAAGGCTCTGGGAGGCGGGGATGGTCCAAGAGATTTTGCTGCTCCACATCAAAGACAGTTCCTCTCTTTGGCATTGGACTGCCCTAAGCCAGGTGCCTTCAACTGACTTCATTTAGAGCTAGGGGCTCTTCTGAATATTCTATTTATCCTGTCCCCAAGACAGCTCAATAACTGAGCCTGGGACAGATAACATCCTCAAGCTGCCCCTGCCTTTTCTTGCCCCACACCCGTATCGGTGGTTTTTGTGCTGGCACAGTGATGTTGTTTGACCTGCCTGCTCAATGTTTTACTGAAGGCAAATGCCTCCAAGCCGTTTGGCTGTGGTTCACCATAGCAGGTGCATCCTTGAATGATAAAATGGTGTGTTTTCTCTCCCTTTCTGATCAGTGGAAACGCCACACAAAAAGTGCTTAGTGTGAGCACTCATAGAAGAAGGTCCATCGGTGAAAAACGTGTGCCTTCAAACACCAGGCCACAGAATGGAAACCAATAGGTGCTTGCTTTCCAGGCATGGGTGGGAGGAGTAAAGAAGTAGAAGAATTCACCAATAAAGGCCAAACCTGGCTAGCAAAAAGTTGAAGAACAGATGGAAATCCAAGCACCAACTTCTTAAATTTCCAGCCAGTTTCAGCACAAGAAACTAGCAGCTTAAGGCTGCTATGCAAAAAGGGCCTTATGACAGGAATGAGTAACATATGACCCTCCAGATCTTTCTGGATCAATCTATGGCTGATGAAAGTTGGAAGTTAACAAGTTACATATTTCCTATTTCTGATCCAAGACTCCCTACTGACTTAAAACTACACACGATGCCATTTAATTCTTCGTAAATAGTAGACTAGAGGGGCTATTAATATAGAGTCATATGTTTGTAAACCAGATCTGAGAGAAAAATAAGGCTGATTATAAAGCACAATCACAAGGTTGTTTGTATTTAAACTGCACTAAATTCAGTGAGACTCACTGCCTTGTGAGTATATATACTGAGATAAAATTCATGTATGCATTATTAAACCCCTAGAAAATGTAAATTGTCTGATATGAATGTGTGAAAGCATAGCTCCCATAATGGTATTTAACTCCATTAAAGAGATTTGTGAATGTAAGCTGGGATTACAAAAATCAATATCCCGACTAATACTCATTCATCAACAAAGGATAGGAGGCGTTGTTTTCTACGTAGATAGGTGTCAAGACCATGACAGAATTGTATGCAGGTACTAGTGAAGAAAATTTAAAACAAAATATCAACATATCTTTGTTCTCCTTTATGATGGATGTTTATAAACATTCTTTCAAAAGAAGAGTCACACAGCCTTAAATTATATGAGAAATCAATACAAATAATGCTTTACAAATTGTCTGGCCCATGGGATTTCTCCTAACTCCACAGGAAAACAAAGGTGTTTTGTTTTGTTTTTTGTTGAAATAGAAGAAGCTAGTCTTGGTGGAACTTCAACCAACCTTCCAACTTCTCCCACAGTGGATTCCAGGATCAAGTTATAAAATTTGGAACTCTGACAAAGGATAACATTGGTTGGGAGAACCAACAGTAAAGCTTGATAGTCTTTAGTTGCAAGATTCCTTTTGTTCAACTGCCTTGTTTTGGCTTGCATGTTTTCAGTTTACATGGCAAAACATGTGGGCTTTTTCACAATAAATTGCTTTGATCGATCATTGAATCCTCTCCCAGTATGCAGTCCAATTGCATTGGGCAAGGCTAATTTATAGCTGATTGTGAAGATGCTCCAAACTACCAGCAGGCTCCTCCCCTGCCATCCATTAGTGCATATTAGGTGAAACCTGGCTCAAAAACAGTAACTGTGAGAGGAACCTTGGTGTCCTAGTGGACTATCACTTAAATATGAGCCTGCAGTGTGCAGCAGCAGCCAAAAAAGCTAATACAATTCTTGGTTGCATGAAAAGAGGCATAGAATCAAAATCATGTGAAGTATTAGTTCCACTTTATAAAAACTTAGTAAGACCACATCTGGAATACTTCATCCAGTTTTGGTCACCACATTACAAAAAAGATGTTGAGACTTTGAAAAAAGTGCAGAGAAGAGCAACTAAGATGATTAAGGGCAACTGGAGACTAAAACATACGAAGAACGGTTGCAGGAAATGGCAAGTCTAGAAAAAAGAAGGAGTAGGGCAGGGGTGGGTTCTGGATCCTTTTGCTGCTGGTTTGCTCAGGCGCCGGGCGCGCGCGTGTGCGCCCCCACAACAATAAAAAAATAGCTTCTGCACATGCGCATAAGCAAAAATTAGAATAGAATTTAGAATAGAATAGAAAATCCAAATCCAAGACGCCCACGGAGACACTGACAGAACCGGCTCCGTGACGTCATCGCCGGTTTACTAACGGTTCTAAAGAACCGGATAAAACCAGTAGGAACCCACCTCTGGACTAGGGGCAGGGGTGAAATGCTCCTGGTTTGGGTGTGCCTGCCGGTCGTCGGAGAGCCGGTAGCGATGGCAGCGCGAGGATTCGCCCACCCACCCGGACGCCGCCATTTGGGTTCTTTTACCCTCTGCGCATGCGCAAAGGGTAAAAGAACCCAAATGGCGGCGTCCGGGTGGGTGGGCGAATCCTCGCGCTGCCATCGCTACCGGCTCTCCGACGACCAGCAGGCATGCCCGAACCGGAAGCATTTCACCCCTGACTAGGGGTGATGTGATAGCAGTATTCCAGGATTTGAGGGGCTGCCACAAAGACGAGGGGGTCAACTTATTTTCCAAAGCACCAGAAGGCAAGACAAGAAACAATGGATGGAAATTAATAAAAGAATGAAGCAACCTGGAATTAAGGAGAAACTTTCTAACAGTGAGGATAATTAACCAGTGGAACATCTTGCCATCAGAATTTGTGGATGCTTCATCACTGGAGATCTTTAAGAACAGACTGGACAGCCACTTGTCTGAAATAGTATAGGGTCTCCTGCTTGAGCAGGGTTTTAGACTAGAAGACCTCCAAGATCCCTTCCAGCTCTATTCTGATTGATTGACTTCATATTAACAGGTATTGCTGGTTTGTTTTCTTGTTGTCTGCTGCCAACCACCATTCACCTTGAAAAGCGAACAAGCTTTTCAAAAAGCGGATCACAAAGGGCAAGTTATAAGTGGCAATGAAAACTCTCCCCCCCCCCACAGATTTTAAAAAGTAGGAAGTTATGCAAGTATGAAAAAGTGAGAAATACAGAAATAGACCAAGAATCTGCAATGCAGTCCCCTCAGATGTAGGGTAGAGGTGTCCTAATTCCAAATAAAATAAAAGAATGTTTAGAAAAACATTTAGGTACAAATTCCAAACAGTTACATAAAAACCGCTACCCAGAGGCCTTTGAAATCTCATTAGCAATATACAAATATAGCTCCACCCACGTGAGACACTCCTATTAGCACCTTGGTGTCGGTGCCTGGAGGATTACTCAGGTCTTCACAGCCATCATTCAACAGGGAGGCCGTTTCACAAGACAGACACCGAGACAGAGAAATCATACAGGTAGTTTTCAACTTATGACCCATCACTTAGTGACCATTTGAAGTTATGACTGACCCAAAAAGGGGTTCTTATGACCTGAATATGAAGTTCCGAAGGTCAGGCCCCTTCTGCAGTTACGTGACCAAACTTTGGGTGTTCAGCAACATGGCAGCATTGACAGTCACTTGCAGCATCCCACAGTCAGGTGATCATGCTTTACAACGCTTTTCACGGAAACTGAAAGTTACTTCTGGTTTTTGGCAAAACCACACCCACAGCAAACCATTGGTTCCCTTAATGACCGTGCCATTTGCTTAATGACTGCTGTAGAAAATGCCATAAAATCCGGTCGGTCATGTGATCGACTGCTTATACAACCATCATATGGGCAGGCTCCATTACAGTCGTATGTGGAGGACTACCAGTACTTCCTAGGATACATCAAGTGACACTGTTTCACCAATGGGATCCAGACCATGCCCACACTTCTTAATCTGGTGGGATGGGAAGAAACCATTGGGGACCATGAGGCCCCACAAGTAATCTAGCTCCACCACATCAGGTTTTAAAGGTGACAATCGCCACTTTGAATTGCACCTGACATCTACTGGAAACCAGTGCAGTTCACATACCGCTGATATTATGTGGCTATGGATCACTCGGTACTGCATGTCTAGCTGCATTCTGGGCCAAACACTCCCCTAGAAAGAGTTGGTGCACAATTTGGAAGTTCTTTGGAATTCACAGCTCCTGTTTAAGGAACAGTTGGCAGCTGTGGCTAGGAGAGCAGAGGTGGGTTCCTGCCGGTTCTGACCGGCTCTATAGAACCGGTAGCGGGAATTTCCCCCCGCTCGCCGAACCGGCAGCGATGGTCGGCTGGACACGCCCCTGAACCGGCTCTCTTGTTTTTTGCTTCTGCGCATGCGTAGAAGCTTGGTTTTTAGCACTGCGCCCACGCAGCGCGCAAGATGCGTGCGCCCATGCAGCGTGTGAGGAAGCGAACCGGCAGCGAGGTAAGTCAGAACTCACCCCTGTAGGAGAGCCTTTGCACAATTACATCTCATGCGCCAGTTGTGCTTGAACCTAAAAAAGGAAGCTCTGCTCACAGTCACTTATGCCTTAGTCACCTCCTCTTTGGACTCTTGTAATATATTCTATACAGAGATGCCTTTGAAGAGGATTTTAAATTTGGATTTTAGATAAAAATGAAATTCCCATTTTTTCCCCTTGCTCCCTTCCCTCCCTCCCTCCTTCTTTCTCACACTGTCCTCCAGGAATCTTGTGCAGTACAAGGCTTACCTTCAATTATCCAATTCTATTAAAAACTGCCTATCTGAAAGACAGCTGCCAGAATTTGCTTAGAATTTGGTAGGAGTAAAGTACCCAACTTTTTTCTCACTAGGATCCCAAACAAATTTTGTTTTAATTCCCACTTTTGTCTGAGCAATACAGTTTTCTGTGCCAAAATGCCAATATTTGATGAGAGTTCAGTTGTTTTCATTTCTCACACAGCTGAGGTCTACTTCTAGACACATCACTCCTAGCTTTACTAATAAAAAAAGTTTTTTTTTCATCTTTTCTTTTGTAACGGTTCTCATGTTTTAAAAAAAAATGTATGGAAATATGTTTAGAAAACATAGGAAGGTGGCAAATGGAAGATGATGGTTTCTGCACAGTCCATAAAATAACATGAGCAAGGTAGAACAATTGCTCAATAGAACTGAACAAAAAATCTTCTTCTTAAGATACCTGATGTTCAACCTTTGTGGTAGATCATCCAAAGACAGTTAATCTTTTATATAACTTTAAACACCTTCCTGAAGAATAGGTTACAAGTTGATTCAAAGACCGGGACCTCATATACCTAAAATTATATGGGAAGAAGTTAAAATTATTGTACACTGAATGAAAACACCAGAAAACACATAAGAAGAGCTAGAAAGAAATAAAGGGCACACTGGTTATAAAAGACATCACAGAAATTGAAACTATACAAATCATTAAGGAAAGAAGACTGGGGAAAATAAGAGAAAACTATGGAGAACTTAATGCAAACCTCCAGCTGAAAGCAAGAAGAGATAAAGAGATCAAATATCTGAACTTGGACAGATGAAACAAAATAGCAAAACTGGGATCTACTTAGGAAAATTAGAGTAATCACAGGAATATTCCAATGTCAACATCATAAAGAACCAAGCATGGAAAAGACGTAATAACAGAACATAATCTTTTGAAAAAGAAGGAAAGAAAACATGGAAAACCTGTAATAGGAGCCCAACTCAGATTAGACTGCATTCAAAAGAGCAGAGTTTGAAGATGAACTGGTGATGCTTGAAGAGGAAAGCAGATGAGGTATTAACCAACTGTCAAATAAGGAAGTCCCAGGGGTGAATGAAACCCTATGTAACTCTTGGAGGGCAGCTTGGAAATAATAAAGATTATGACAATCCTTTGCCAAAAAAAGTATGGAAAAAAGTACAATGGCCAAACTACAAAAGGTCTACCTCTATTCCAATCCCTAAAAAGGAAGATTTAAAGGAATTAGAAAATTATAGGAGAATTGCCCTAATGCCAAATGCTAGCAAGATGCTGCTGAAAATCTTTCAGAAAAGATTAGAGCCTTTTAGCCCAGTAGGCAGACCAGACTGCAAAAATCATCTCCACAGGAAGACTAGAACTATACTTTATTGAGATAGATTATAATAATAGAATCTTACAAGTTTGACTGTACTCTTCTTTCCCCCCCTCTTTTTTTACTCTAGTGATTTAAGGAAGTGTATGCTTGAGTCACATCCAAGTATTATTTTGTTTTCCAGAACTTAAAATAATTCTTCATTCCCCTTTGCCTTCTGTCAAGGTCTAACCCAGTGGTTCCCAACGTGGGGGCCCACGCCCCACAGGGGGGCAATTTGATTTTTAATGGGGGCAATTGGAACCTTGTTTAAACCAAGTTAATGGCCTTTTAGGTTTCCTCCGCGTGAGTACGAGTTCACTTTTTGAATAGTAAGAATTATATGTCACGGGGGGGGGCATCAGGATTTTAGAGATGCTTAGGTGGGGCATGGCCAAAAAAAGGTTGGGAACCACTGGTCTAACCCCTCATTCTCTACTGAGCCTTTATCAAAAAAACAAGTGACAATTGGACAGATAGTCTTCAGAAGGAATAGGGGAACACAAGATGATATGATAATCAGAGGTGGGTTGCTCCTGGTTCAGACCGGATCTATAGAACCGGTAGCGGGAATTTTCCCCCGCTCGCCCAACCGGGAGCGATGGCCGGCTGGCCACGCCCACAAACCAGGTCTCTTGGCGGCGCCATAGGCGTCACCATTTTGTTTTTGGCTTCTGCGCAGGTGCAGAAGCTGTTTTTTGCTTCTGTGCATGCGCAGAAGCTGGGTTTTCGGCACTGCGCATGCGCCCACGCGGTGTGGGAGGAAGTGAACCAGTGGTGAGGTAAGTTAGAACCCACCCCTGATGATAATAACAGGTGGGTAATGGAAAAAAACAAGATAATATTTTGAAAAAGTTCTGCTTTTGTTTCGTGACTACTCTAAAAGTTTTGATTGTGTCAATCATTCAAGACTTTGGATGTCATTCATTGGATATTCCAAACATTGGATTCTTTTCTTAGGCTCTACAGCAACCAGAAAGACACAGAGAGAATGAAATTTAATAGTGAATGGTGTAATGTCAGAAAAGAAGAATAGTTGATGCCAAACTTTTAAATCTACTCTGGGAAGAACCAGTGTCAAAATTACTGGAAAGACTATCAATGACATGAGATATGGGGATGATACTATTTTGGTTAGAAAAACTCAAGAAGACCTAAGAATAAACATTGTCAAAGTAAAACAAGAGGGCAAAAAAGGCCTAGCTTTTTTATTTTGAACTTTGATTTATTTATAAATAATAAAATCTGATTAAAAAATCAGATACATAAATTATAACATCGAGAAAACAAAAATATCTTCTACTGCAAAACTAGAAGAATGTAAAATAAACATGGAAATAATAGAAATAGTTGATAGTTTCAATTTTCTAGGCTACAGAAATGTGAAACGTAAAAGAGAATCAGAAAAGAATGATGATGGGCAGAAAGGCATGGAGGTGCCTTATAAACTCATGGAAGATTGTGACATCAATGGAATATCAGGGTTGAACTATGGAATCCTTGGTGCTCTCTGAGCTTGGTTTTCTTGCATAGGTTTGATTATCAAACTAATATCACTGATAATGTTACCTAGTTTGCTAATGAAACGTCTGCAAGAAACCCACCAAGTTCAGAGAGCAGCAAAGACTCCATAAATGGTGACATTTCAGTTAAGTTGTCTTTTTATTAATCTTCCCTGTTATGATGTACAGATGTAAGGCATGGACTCTGCAACAGCAAGGAAAAAATATTATTGTAACGCCTTTGAATTCTGGTGCTGCTTCATATTTCTAGGGCCAACCATTCAGTACTAGAAGAAATCAAGCCTCAATACGCCTTGGAAGCAAGGTTCACAAAACAAAAACTATCCAACTTTGGGTATATAATACAGGCTGATGCATTATAGAAAAGTTGGTAATGATTTCTGCCTGTCAAGGAATTCCAGCTGATGGGGTCCAAGAGAAGATATATATATATATTTTTGCCATGGCTCCTGCCCTCTGGAATGTTGTGCCCCTCAAGGTGAGCTCTACCATCCTGGCCTGGGGTCCCAAATGAGAGCATCTCATACTGGAGGTGGTTAGTGGACTGAGAGAAAACCATCCTATCTGTATTTTGCTTCCTTCCTTAGCCACCTTAGTTAATGTTAATATTTATCATTTTAATGTTTTATATTGTTGTTTTTACCTTGTTATAAGGCCACCTAGAGTTGCCTGATGGTGAGATGGGTGCCATATAAATTTAATAAATAAATCACACCGGACAAAAGTGCACAGAAGGAAAACAGCATCTTCATTCAACACACCAGGTGGCTACAGAAATGGACAAGCAAGAATTGCAAAATTGGCAAGAGACAGGCCAGCTCGGAGAGCTTTGATCCACAGAGTCATCAACCATTGGCTATTGACTCAGTGGAACATAACCACTTAATGATCCTTTCTGGCAGCTTCAATTAACTAGAGAGCTCATCTGCCACAGCCCTTCAACTATCAGATAGAAGGATAACAGAGCCCTGTTCACTATGCAAAGATTTACACTACAGCCCCCATTCATCCAAACAGGTCTCTCTCCTCTTATCCTCATCATGTACAATTCCTGGATGTATTATTGCACAATCAGATGTACATGTACAATCAGAAACCTCCTACAAAAATGTTAAAATGCAAAATATACACCATAAAACTAAGCCTTCCTAAGCTATGTTCAGATCCAATGGATCTCAATGCCATTTCAATAGCACACAACTTGGCTACTTTTCTGGACATTTAATTAGAGGAGCGGTTACTTCCATCCTCCAAGAATGATAAACAGGGCACTACAGGAGTAGCTGTGCAACAGCCTACTGTAATTCAGTGTATTAATATATGCATAAATAGTATTGGTGGGGGCCTGAACAGCAGGTTGGGGGACTTCAAAAGGGGGAAATCTCTTTACCAACATAAGTAATTTCATTCATACGAATGATATCAAAGGAATGATTTCAAAGAAATGTAATCCTCAACTGTTAACATTTAATTTACATCACCACAGACTCCTATTTTTAAGAGTACCTTAGAAAATACTCCTGAAATGAGTTCAAGTAAAGAGCAGACTGGCTTTGATAAACTTCTGAAGAGAGAGTATGTGAAGACAAAATAATGAACTATTCTGATTACTGCCCTAGCCAATATAATTTTATTAAGCATTCCATCTCCCCCGTTAATTTACTATTACTTCTTCTAATCCCCATATTGTGAAATGTTAGCAAGGAAGATTTTTTTTACTATTATCTTTAACCATGTTTTTATTATTTTTATAAACAACTCAAGGCAGTGAACATACCTAATACTCCTTCCTTCTCCTATTTTCTACACAACAACAACCCTGTGAGTAGGGGTGAGACAGAGTGACTGGCCCAAAGTCACCCAGCTGGCTTTCATGCACAAATGTGCTATTGATGTGATGAGAAGGATTCAGTCATATTAATTAGAGAGAGGGTCCCACAAAATATTTGTTTATAAAGTTTAGGTGTTCTGAATGCAAGACCATAGCATAGCACATTATGTGAACAACTAAACCCACAAAGATAAATATAGAATTAAGCTCTGGATAATTCTCAGACCAGTTCAATTTTGGGAGTGCTTTTAAAGTAACTTACAGCATCTTCTAGCATCATCCAATCATTGTTGGATCGAAGGACAATTCACTTCCATAATGGTGCTATGTCAATTGCTAGTGGGCAAATTGCCTTAGTGCTCTTTGCTGTTCAGCTTTAACCATTGTATGTTTCTACCCCCCAAAAGGAGGATAAACAAAGCACCAAGCAGCTGGCATTACATACAGGAAATGCCTTCGGCACTTTTGCTTGGTTTCTCATTTGCCCATATTTTCCCAAAGGGAGCTGCTCATATCAAATTTTACATGGGAAACATTAATCATACAAAACCTTAATAAAACAACCCACTGGAACTTACGGGAGTTATTCAAGCCCACCGGATCTTAATTTGATTTTAACACCTCAGAAATTGTCCAAATCAGCTCAGTTCAGCCTGGAAATCAATCAGATCTGATGCCTCTTACAGAAATTGTGAGGCTAAGCCTGGCTACTTTAATGTTTATCATTTATTCACTGCTTATTTAATAACAGAGGAACTATAATTATTATCACAAGGAACCTAAAAAAGTCAGTAAGTAGTGCTTGTACAGTTCTGAAGATTATGACATTATATCTGAAATTGTATTATATACGTTGTATTTTGAACAACAAAACGATTTGTTCCAGCTATTCATTCACTGATTTATGTAAGTAGTCTTTTGACTAAGCCAAGAACAATTCAGGTCTTCCTGGCAGATCCAAAAACTTATCATACCTTTTACTGTTCAGAATCACAAATATAAGAAATTAGATAGATGGATTTATTAAGAGTACTTCATTCTAAAGTAGAGAATTTTAATACATCATCAAGGCTACTGTTTCCTGCTGTTGTTGAATATGGTCTTTCTTTCAAATAATGATGTCCAGTGAGGCTTGCTGGATTCACATCTTTGTACTTTGAAATGTGGTTAAAAAGGGGGAGAGGGAATCTGCATTAATTCATATTCACGAACACCTATGTGTTGATTCAACCTCAGGAAAGTTGCAACTTATGAATTGGCATTTATGATGAAGATCCTTTCTCTGACTTCTCTACCTCAATTCTTGTTGGTTGAGAGAAGGGGATCATAGAGTAGAACTGTCATGGGCTTGAGCCTTAGAATGGAGAGATCAACACAAATATTATCCCCCCCTCCCTACACACACACACACACACACACACACACACACACTGAGATTGATCTCCTTTGAGGGATTTTGAACATATGACCCAGAGCTCAGTTTGCTGGAATTATATATTTCAGTGATTCTCAACTTTAGCAGCTTGAAAATGTGTGGACTTCAACTCCCAGAATTCTCTAGCCAGCACAGCTGCCTGGGGAATTCTGGGAGTTGAAGTCCACACATCTTCAAGTTACCAAGGTTTTAGAAACACTGATACATTTAACATTTCTCCTCTTAGCAAAACTTTTTGTATAGGAAACACTTATTTTAAAATATTCCTATGACATAAAATATGTTAAATATTTTAAAAGGGCAAAAGAATATACATAGAGCCGACAGTGGATGATACACTGTAAATGACTGGATGTTGAGTATCGTGAACGGTTGCTGTTAAAGGATCTATAAATACTAAAGGTGCAGCTACATGCACCATTAACAATACTGAGATGATCAGACAGTTGAAAGGATGAAACTGATAAATGATCGACATGCTTCTTAATCTTATGTTCACTGTCAAGCTTGTGTTATGCTATCAGTAGTTAGTACTAATCCAGCAGTTACTAATACATACATACACACACACACACACACACACACACACACACGTAAAATTTATGTTATTTGTAAAATGTATTAGATGCCCATCTTACCACGCAGTAACTCTGAGTAGCTAATACAGAAACAGAAGTGTTTCCACAGGCAAACAAAATATCTGTAATTAAATATGGCTGATAATTAATTAAATATGGGAGGGCAAGAAAAAGAATGAGACTTTTTTTGGAGAGGGAGCGGCAGGGACTGTCTTGAAAATCGATTGTAGAGCAGGAGAAAGGCATTAGAGCTTTTTGACATCATATTAGAACAAGATAATATGAATGCCTTTAACATACCATAGAGATGCCCCAGCAAATGTTTCACTTTAATCACTCTTTGAAGTGTTGCATTCAAATTCAATATCATTAATGAACTGAAATGTTCAGATCTTCTTTCAATATAATTCAGTGAGTGCGTTTATCTGACACGGGCACCAGTCTCATGCTGAGTTGGGATCCTGTCTTATTCATGAAGCTGTATCATCAATGCAGAACACACATTATTCTCATCTTCCAAGCTGAAAAGAGGCTGTGTGTGCAATTTTCAGTGGGCTCCTGACATTTACACTTTCTATTACACTTTCATAAGCATTCCAACTCCCCCCCCCATGTAATCCCCTTATTATATGCTGGAAAAATAGTTCCTGTGACTTCCAACCAGTACCCATTACACTCTTACTATTGGCATTCCTTCTTCCCTAATCCCTATCCATTCCTTTATTTCTGCCTTCTCCACAGTTTCAAATACTATTTTGTATGATTCATAAACAGTTGTGCCGCTTTTGGTTGGGTGTTTTTTGTTGTTGTTGTTGTTGTTCTTTTAAAAGTAGAAACAAATGGAGGTGAAGAAGCATTAGCCTTCCAGCTGCTATTGAACCACGTCAATCGGCAGATCAGTCAGCATGGCGAATGCTGGGGAATAGGGTGAAATTATTATTCAGCAACGATTGCCCAAGTTTCCAATCCTAGATCTAGAGGATGAACCACTACTTAACCCTGAAAGCATGTTTGCCGCCATTTGAATTTGACCAGAGATAACGTATCAACAAGTTGACCTTTGAGCTTTTGCAAGACATATGCAGTTATTTTTCAGAAAAATTAAAGACGGAGAGGAGTCTGATCTCCATGCTACAATGATCTTACCCTTGGCTTTTGATGTCCTTTGAAGGAAGCTCAAGATTCCCTGTGTGGACTGTACCTTGTTTAAACCGCAGGCAGCTGCTTCCCTGCAACATGAAAAACAAGCCTAAATTTTTGCAGTTTGCAAATGTGCCTAGATCAACTAGCTTTCCCCATCCATTGCTTTGGTTTAAAGGAAAGTCTAACAACTGATACTCTGTTGCTAGGGGCTAGTGGGGAAAGAGATTCCTGTAATTATAGCAAAGTATATGTCTGTGCTATTCTGCACTGGAAGAAAACTGCAGCAATATAAGGGTTTTTTGTTTTTTTATTAATTGCGTAACGGTGTTCCTTGCATTCAGCATGGAAAGAGTTGCTTACAGAAACCTCCCAGTGTCTTTTATGTGATTTTTGCGGGTGTGACCAATTAGGTATATAATCATATGGAAGGCTCTGGGATAGAATGCAGAATAAAATGTATTTCCATAAAGAAAGTCATAGGCTCCTGCAATGTAGGAGATCCATCCCTGTGGAGTAGCATTTTATTTCACGCTTCGAGAGCTTAAATGGTTCTTTTTCCATCCAGAAACCTATAATAAATGTATGTATGACAAGGCAATGTTTCTAGGGTACATTTTTGTACTCTGTGGGAGTTTTTCACAATGCCAAACTGTTGTTGCTTATGAAAATCATGATTTCTCTTCTTGGCATCTATTCAAATTTGTTTCCTGTCGATTAACATTCTAAACCTACACCTTATCTCTCGGGGTGCCATTACAGAGAACCCCACTGGGTACACTTCAATCCCTAGCCTTTGAATATTAGGAATTTCCATGCAAGGTACAAAGCAGCGCCTCAGATTTGAAGCAGCTTGAATGTGCTTCAGGATAATGAAAACGTTAATGCCTTCAGCCTAACGTACTGTATCTATCTGCCTTAGAGTAGCAGCCAACATCTGTCAGAATGAAAGGCTGAGATGTGCGTTATGGTGCGCCAGACAGAGTGATATTAAAAGAAATGACTCTGAGACCAACCTTTCTTCTTGTTGTAACCTAGGTTCTGATTTTCAAACAGCAATGTAAGGCTAGCACCTAGCAGCCAATACTTAGTGTTATACATATTATGTGCAGCAACCAGGCTGGAAGCAAAGGGTTAGATGGATCCATCCTTTTTCCTACTGCTGGACCAATCCAATTTACAGGTTGAATCTACTGTAGGTGAGACTGGGCCACACCTAAAAGCATCAGGCTAATTTTGCGAGCTTTTAGGCAGGCCTTCTGAAACAATCAACTAGCAGGTAAGTTACCTTTCCACCTCACATCTATGACTTGAATCAACCACTTTATTTTTTTCTTAGGGTGTAGCAATAAAGTCAAAGCTGCTTATGTGATTTCTTTGATAAATGATGATCCTGTGCTAGACATCAATTCTGGCTTTAAAGCTCCTGCTAAAGAATACGACAAATCCGAACTGACACATCTGAATTAAATTTCGAGAGTAACGTGAGATAGGAAGTTGTTACCGGATTGCAACATAAAACCTACATGTCATGAAGAGATCACAATTTACATGCAAAACAAAGCTTTTGCTTTTAATTCTTCAGAGTTACCGTAAGAGCTTTATACAATAGTCTCTGAGGACAGAAAATCTGATTTTAGTGCATGGCACCAGAGGTGGTACTTGGCAAGGGCTGGTGAAGCCTGCCACTCATTTAATCCAGCCTAGGAATGCTGGCAAATTATGCATTTTGTTCTACGTCTTCTAGAAAACCAAAAGGACACATTTGCCTGTACTCTTATTGAGTGTCAGACTGCTGGCTGCACTGCTCATGCTCCCAAGGAGATAAGCAAACGTCTTATCACAAATGTTCAGATTCATATTTGAATGTTGATAACCCCAGACAAACATTTCAAAGCTCTGATTTTTTTTAGAGAGAGAGAGAGAGAGAGAGAGAGAGAGAGAGAGAGAGAGAGAGAGAGAGAGGAGAGAGAGAGAGAGAGAGAGAGAGAGAAATAGGGGNACACAGGCAGAGGAATGGAGAGAAATTAAGAGAAAGATAGATAGATAGATAAAATAGGGGAGAGAGAGACAGAGAGACAGAGACAGAGACAGACAGACAGACAAACAGACAAGCCTACAAAACAGTTTCCTTTAATTTAGAATCCTACAGTTCAAAGAATGTAGCGGTGAAGACCTAGAAGGTAGGAGATAGTGAGCTGCAGTCCTGCCAAAGCCATGAAAGTCAGTTGGGTGACTTTGGGCCAGTCACTCTCTGTCAGCCCATGTTGTCAGCTTGACCAACAAGCTAGTTGGTCAATTCTTGTCGCAACCAATGGTTCAACACTTGGTTGATTAAAAAAAAGGATCTGACCCTGTACTTGCAGGAAAATCTTAGGAAGAAAAAAAAACCTTCAAAGAGTGTTTTTAATCAGTTTATGAGTTCTTAGAAAACCACCACTGGAAAGAGGAGATTATGCAGAGCTATGAGTAATAGATGGATTTAGGTTTCTTTCAATTTTCACTATTATATACCTGAATTTGCAAGCAAAACTTTATTTAGGGTTATTAATATTCATAAGTTAAAAATACCCACATTTGCCATAAACTGTTGATATCTAGCGTCATATGTCTACTTTGACACATTTCTCAAAACTGTTAAAAACAAAAATCTATTTCTGAAACTCCAATCTTCTAATATCCCACCAGTCTATTTAAACCCAATGATTCTGTCTACAGCATATAAACAGATCACACATTAAGAAAAAAAGAAAATTAAGTAAAATGCTTTCTTGATAATAAGTCCTTAATTCCAAACGATCAGAAGATAGGCATGTAAACTGTGGCATCATCAATCAGTGTTATGCTGGGTTATTTCAGGCATTCCTTGTTCAAGGAAAGAAAGGCCAGACTGTCCACCTAGCCCAAGTATGACTGAAGCACCTTTTGACTGTTCTGGATTTATCCTAATAAAAATACATATTCAGACAGAGTAGGACACTGGACACTGCAATGGCATGGGGCGAGGAGAGGTGGTCCATAAGCCACAACAGGAAATTCCTTCTCCGAGGTATTCCAGCTATCTGACAAGTTGGAATTTTCAGTTCTGCAAATTAGGCCACACACATATCATAAAAACAGGCGCAGTGTCAATTAGACTGGCTTAGCACCAGCCCCCTTGATGACTTCTTGGGATCTACCACTCAGACAGCAGATCCCGTTCTTCTAATTCAATCTCAATTCCTCCTGCTTGTCCTGCGCTCACAATAACTAACATTTTAAGTAATTGTGCCAGCTAAAAAATATCCCTCTAGATTAGAACTATCATCTTTCATCACTTATTCCATTGAATTATTCCTCGTGTGGTTTTGCAGAAATATATTGAACTGAAGAGCAGAATGGAACACAAGCTTGACTGCCTGATATCTTCCAGTTCTATCCATATAGAACAGGAGTGGGGAACTACGGCCCTTTTTATGGCTTGCGGACTCCATGCTGGCTCAGGAATTCTGGGAGTTGAAATCCACAAGTCATAAAGGGGCCATAGTTCCCCACCTCTGATATAGAGGAATAAACTTGTGTTATTTCCTACTTGAGCTCATTTATTTCCTCCAAATAGCAAGGGTAGAAGATAAAGTTTTCATAGCTTGCCATAGAAATAGATAGCCTAATGTCAGGAACCTGTCAGTCATAGGCATCAACCAGTAAGATCGAGAAGGGACAGGAGGAATTTGAGTTGTTACAGGCATCATGGTGCAAAAGATATGACTTTTGTGTTTATTTCAAGCATCATTATGCACATACTGAGTTGTGTCCTGTGTTCAGTGCCCTCTGGATGCATGGGTCATCATTTTGCAGCTTACTTTAAATGCCACCTCTTTTAAAACTTGGAAAGGAAAACAAATTTCATCACCATGATATGCCATATTCAAGGAACCGAAGGATGTGAAAAATTGCCCTTATCAAAATTTTGTTAACTTCAAAAACAATTCAAATAGCCCTGCTGTTGAAAGTCTTATGATTGCAAGGCAAAACTAAAAATAAACTCAAACCCAAAATAAGCGTAGAACAGACACAAACCAAACACTTAGCTATCTAATTATGCAAAATTCAGATCTGGAAAAATAGATAGCTTCAAATATCGTGGCAGCATAATTACTTAGAGCACTGTTTCTAAACCTTGGCAACTGGAAGATATATGAACTTCAGCTCCCAGAATTCCCCAGCCAGCAATTCTTTGAGTTGAAGTCCACAGATTTTCAGGTTGCCACGGCTGAGAAACACTGACTTAGAGTTTCTTTACCTAAGCACACAGTGGCTGGCTCATATACTACGCGAAGCCGCAACATTTGGCAATGTTGTTACCCACTGTAACAACATTGCCAAAAAGGCACTAAGAGTAGTCAACTTAATCCTGCGTAGCTTCTTCTCTGGCAACATTACACTGCTAACTAGAGCATACAAAACGTTTGCTAGACCAATTCTCGAATACAGCTCACCTGTCTGGAACCCGCACTGCATATCGGATATTAATACAATTGAGAGAGTCCAAAAATATTTCACGAGAAGAGTCCTCCACTCCTCCACTCGCAACAGAATACCTTATTCCACCAGACTTGAAATTTTGGGCTTAGACAACTTAGAACTACGTCGCCTTAGAACCGATCTAAATGTAGTTCATAAAATTATCTGCCACAATGTCCTACCTGTNTCCCCAAACCCAAAAAACTTTAACCTTAGACTGTCTACTGTCGACCTCACCCCATTCCTAAGAGGTCTGTAAGGGGCGTGCATAAGCGCACCAGCGTGCCTACCGTCCCTGTCCTACTGTCCTATTGTCCTCATCTATCTGTATTCACTTTGATTATGTTTATGTTTATACCTATACCTGCTATCTTGTACATGTTTGACAAATAAATAAATAAATAAATAAATAAAATAAATAAATATGATTGTGTGACACTTGAACCCAACCACTGTGGGATAGAAATATTATTTATGACCTAAAATTCAGAGTAAAGCAGGCCATTGAGTTTGTTCTCCAAGCTAGGACTAAAACAAAAACAAAAAACCACATGTTGGTGCACTCTGCAGCTCGAGTGCCTCAGGCCTCATGATACTAGAATTAAAGCTTAATGTTAAGGACGAAATATTCTGTTCTATTATTTACACCTCATATATTTTAGTGATCACAGATTTTGTCCAAATTTACATCTATAACACTTAACATTTTTTGTCCTCAAAAGTATTTATATAAATTGCCATTCAAACTTCCCACAATATATGGGTGTTTATTCTTCTCTATTTAAGATACTGAGGTTAATTTTTCTGACAAGTCCTAATGCCCCTCTCTGTGCAATATTTAAACAGAATTGCTTTATATTAGAATAGCTCCAGCCTGTCTTTTATTTCCAAGCAATTCTTCAAATGGAAAAAAAATCATTTTTCTAATTTTAGTTCAAATATTGTTTTACAAACCAGTCAAAAGTCTGAAGCAAAATTAATGATTTGAATGGTTGACATCTAACAGATGGTCCAAGGAATAATATTTCATTCAATTTTATTTTGGATTTTGGCTGCTAACTCTGACAGCCAGCAATTTGCCCTTCCCAAAATTCTCCCAATCCATTTATAGCCAGCAACCCCTCTTTTGGAATGGCTTATGAAAATAAAAGCAGTTATAACAACTTTCACTAAGTGTGGCTTGTTCTCCGGTTTCATCAGAATGGTTCTCAGCCATTTCCAAGAAGGGAAATCTTCCCAAACCCCCAAAGAGAGACTCTAGTTAGCATTAGTAAGAAAAATTGTGAAGGTTAAATGCAGTAAGTTCAACTCTCCGCTCAAAAAATCAATTCTACAAATTGTGAAGATGAGTGCGGAAGCATATGATTTATCATGGGAAAATAACCCCCAATTTCTGGTCAACACATGTAAAGTCTTCGAGATGGTTAATTTGAATGGCTAAAGAAATAATTATATTCCCTCACTAGCAGCTCAAATTCAATTAAGATCCAAGAAAAACCAGTTAAAAACAATACTACAGGTAGTCCTCAACTTGCAACCTATTTGTTTAGTGACTATCCAAAGTTACAACGGCATTGACAAAAATAACTTAGGACCAATCCTCACACAAACAAGCATTGAAGTATCCCCATAATCACATGATCAAAATTCAGGTACTTGGCAATTGGTGTGTATTTACAATAACTGCAGAATTCCAGGGTCATGTGATTGCCATGTGAGACCTTACCAATCAGCTTTCGACAAGCAGTCAATGGGGGAAGTCAGATTCGTTTAACGATTGTATGATTCACTTAATAACTGCAGTGATTTGTGTAATAACCATGGCAAAAATGTCATAAAATCGATGCGATTCATTTAACAATCCCCTTACTAAACAATGGAAATTGTTGTTCCAATTGTGATCATAAATCAAGGCTTACCTGTACTAATAATGCTATTTTAAAAAAGCTATCTTTATTCTAAGGTTATTTCTCCGAAAGTCCAGTGCAGAATTTGAAGCTTTAATAGCAGCAAGAATTGAATACGCAGTCTGGAGTGTTTCTGGAATACATATTCTTCTACAGGATATACAAAATACAATCTAATCTCCGAGGGAGGCCATTTTCACCCCTCAGCCCCGAAGTCCAGAGAATGAACATCCATGAACAAGAAGATACAACTTTGACATCTGGGAGTTCTGTTAAAATACGTAAATAATTTTTTTTTTGACAAATCCATAAGGATTTTGCAACAAAATAAAGTTAATGAGATCAGTTTTAATCTCACAGGAATCAGAGAATAATTAAAAATACAAAAGCTGGAGTAGGTATGTTTTTATAAGAACATTTTCTAATCTGTTATTTTAAACCAATGTCTTAATGAAGTAAAATCCTTGTCCTAACTGGACAACATCTTTTTCACTTCTAACTAATGGAGCTTGAACTGATCTCTGAAGATACAATATTAGCTACTAATGGAATATTTATACAATCCTATTATTCATGTAATGTAATTAACCCAGCTGAGTTTAAAATCTTACTGATAGATTTTCTGTACTGTCTATAATATTAGATAACCTCATCTAAATTGCAGAGGCTTTTTTTAAAATAAAGAACTGTGTACATGATTAAAGTAGAGGCTAATTTATATATTCTGCCTGCATCTAATCATTTAGGAAGGGAGTATAATGTATAAAGGATACTGACCCAAAATAATTAATCAAGGATTCATTAGCTTTTAAACTGTCTTTAAATATTATGTTTTAATTATATTGAGAGCCAGCTTGGTGTAGTGGTTGAGGCATCAGGCTGAAGCATTTGGAGGTTTATCTATGTCCTCAGGGTCACCTGAGTAGTGCTTCTGGTTCTTGTCGTCTGCAATTTTTTTTTTCTGGAAATCCATTCCTAGTCCTACACCATTCCAACAGATAAACATCCAAGTGCTTCAATGACCTTCTAAAAGAATGCAAATGACCAGCTGTCTGCAAGGAATATAAATCCTTCCATTCCTCACTATCCTGTCAGGGCTGAAGAAGCTTCTTGGATGACAAGCGAAACGTCTTCAAAGAAAAAACAAGAAAGTCCAGTTGCCTCCTGAAAAAGCACCTTTGGGACTTGCCAAGAAACCTGCAGGGACTTGTCCAAGCAGTCTCTGATAATCAGATACAATTAATTTGAAGGGAAAAAAATCATATTGACCAATGCATTGATATAATGGAAGAGATGTTCTGTCATTTGTAGTGCCAGATAGCCCCTTTCTTAGGAGCCAATAATTTATAGACATACGATACATGCTGTAAGGTCACACACATTTTCAGAGCAAAGAGCCAAGACAGCTATAAAATGTTGTCTGACTCTGAAGAATAAACTTCCTTTTATGTTGTCCTTATTCTACGTTTTTTTCATTCATGATTCATGATCAGTTCAAGAACAACAGTGACTTCATCAGCCCAGTGAATGGCAATAAGAAAGTAGACCACTCATATTTATGAATGTTCAACTTCTCTCTGGTTTCTTCTCTCCTACTAATCATTATTTTAAAACTACCAATTTTTAAACATAGATCCCCAAGCTTAAAATCCTCTTTCGTCCTTATCTCTTTTCTTTTTTTGATTATAGGTCTGAAGTTATAAACCCACAGAGAAGGATTCCTTCCCTTCTTTCATTCCATTCTATATAAGCCAATATGAGCTTCTTTTTTTGCAGAAGAAAAGGATAACAATTCATGAAACAAACAGAAATTATCCAGTGATTAAACAGTCACAGTTCATTGTTACCACAGATGTTAATCTGCAATAGATGGCGCAGATAAATTAACTAGGATAAAGAATATTCAACATACAACAAAATTATGATACCGTATGTGTTATTGCTGCCACTAATTCCTTAGCATCATTTTCATTATAATTCAGATATCCACTTTCCATAGAGAAAAATAGGATCTGAATTTCTAGAAAACTATTTTTCTAGCAAGCTGATGACAATATAACTATCTGACATCGGTATACACTAAAATATTTATGTTTTGCAGCAATTTGGGGAGAAATCCCTTTTCTCCTCTTGGTGAAATGTAGAAGTTAAAGAAGGTGCAGAAACAGCATATATTTAATTAATGTAGAAAATTAATGAGCTTTCCTCGCACTCACAGCGAAGAAAAGATTTTATATCCATTTCTCACCCCTATTGTGTAGCTGTAGTTCAAAGCAGAGGCAACTTGTGAGGCAACATGGAACTGATTCACAGACAGGTAGTCCTCGCTTAATGACTGGTCACTTAGCAACCCGTTGAAGTTATGACCAATCTCCGCAGAACTGCCTAGGACCTGATTTCAAAGTTCTGATGGCCACACACAGAGACTCATAATCGTGTGATCATATTTTGGGCATTTGGCAACTCCCGTCCCATTCGTGTCAGAGGCACTGTCTAAGGCCCTTTTTGGTTGAAAGGATTAGCTGGTGACATCACTGTTGCCCTGGGGACACCTGTGGGGGCTCCTTTTATGTCGCTGTCAAGGAGCTGAAGTGAGTGACAGGGAGCTCACCCCCGCCATGCAGCAGCACTCAGGTCTCAAACGCAGGCTTCCTAACCACATGAGCTACCACACTCCTCGTTTGGCAGCTGGCTCACATTTACAGCTGTTTGCAGCATCCCAAAGTCACGTGAACAAAATTTTCAGTATTTTTTGCCAGTTTCCAGCACTTACTTCCAGTTTCTGGCAAAACATCCATTGGGTAAAAGGGTTTACTTAATAACCAAAAAAGATGATAAACTCAAGCATGGTATATGGTGACCTACTTAAAAATTGCCAGAATTTATGACCGTAATTCGGGGGTCAATTATACTCATAAGTTGAGGACTACTTATATGCTGGTCCATCACTTAATGACTGCATCTTCATAGGATGACTTGAACATATGAATTTTTATACACATTGCAAGGGAATGAAGCTGGTGTTGCTGTCTGCAATTGGGAAAAGCAGGTGCCGCTGGCAGAAGTGCTTCCCACCACCACATCCCCAAGGACAGACTCAGCTCATCCCTTCTCCCAAAGGGTAGTAAAAGTTTACAGCCTCAGAAACTTGAGAGGAGATGGGCTCATTCACTCATTCATTAATTTCCCCACTCACATTTACTTGCACTGGTGTTCTGAGTGTCTGGCTAATTGAATCACACCTTGGCATTTCTAGGAACCCGCTGACGTTAGAGACAGCCTTGCTCCACCCAAGTCCTTAGCCTACAAAAGTCTGGTCATGTAGGAGAAAAAAAGAACACAACAAGTAGAGACGAGAAAGCAATGTCTGGAATGTGTGACTATAAAAGGCAAGCAAGAGGGCTATCAGTCAATTGCTAGGACCACAAGCTTTGGTAAACAGCCCATTGTGATGTGATTCCTGCCTGGAGCTTGGCCGATAGAAATCAGAAGAAGAGCAACTAAATGAAGGTAGATCCTAATCCCAACAAGTGCAAGAACTTTTGGAGGGAGGCAAATACAAAAATGAAGACATGTATTAAATCCGGATACGCGAGGGCGAATTAACTGAGGCGAGCCAGATGTAATCAGAACAAGCCTTTATTAAGGCTGACAGAACAACAGCAATCAGTGCAGTAAAACAACTTCGTAACAGCCAGCGAAAACTCCACCGCGTCTGACAGCTCTTTTATAGCCGGCTTTCAGACATGGCAGCCAATAGGAAGGCTCTAAACTCCCGCTCTTGTGCAACTCCCGTCATAGACAATCAGAGCAGTTCCTAGGCAGACTTGCTCATCCTGAGGGGATGTAGAACCCCTCCCCTCCTGGATGGCGCATGCGTAGTCGTCCAAGTAGGCTGGACGCCTGCGCGGTCTTGTTGAGCGCCAAAGTGCTGGACTCTCTGGTGGTGGCGACGGAGGGAGCAACTGGTGGGCAGGCAACACGGGCGATGAGGTTCCTGGACCTGGAGGAGGCATGCAGCGGCCATTGGAGGTGGACGGGCATGCAGGTAAGTCAGCCGGGGGGGTGTCGGATGGAGGGAAACGGCCATCAGCGTCGGGCAGCAAACAGGGGTGTGTGCTGGGAATTGATTCAATTGGCGGCTGCTCAATGTTGCGCGTGAACCGACCTCGTAGTTGATCGATGTGACAGCACCAGGTCCGGCCATCGGTCAGTTCGACCCTGTAAGAACAGGGACCGGTTACGTAGATGACTGTGCCTGGTAACCAGCGAGGTTCTCCCCCCGAAGTTTTGAGCGTAGACCACATCGCCCTCCTTAAAAACCCTGGGTCTACTGGAGGAGTCAGTGGGGGCGTCAGGCGAATAATGAGGGTGCAAACGGTCTAGGTCAGTGCGGAGGCGGTGCCCCATTAATAACTCAGCTGGGCTGCAGTTGGTGGAAGGGCACGGGGTGGAATGTTGTACCAGGAGATACTTCGAGACCCTATCCTGCCAGTCAGCCGTTTCCAAACGGCTAAGGGCTTCCTTGGCTGACCGTACAGCACGTTCAACCTGGCCATTGCTGGCAGGGTGCCATAGGGCAACCAGGGCCTGGCAGATGCCATGGGATGCCAGGAACAGCTGGAAGCAAGTGGACGTTAGTTGTGGCCCATTGTCCAAGACTAGGACATCAGGCATCCCATGGGTGGCAAATATCTTCCTCAGAGTCCTGATCATGGCTTCAGACGTGGTGGAGGACATAAGTTCGAGTTCAACCCACCCTGAGTAGGCATCCACCAGCACTAGGAATTAGTGGCCAAGGAAAGGTCCAGCAAAGTCCAGATGGACCCGGAACCAGGGGGCACTGGGGGTTTCCCAAGGCCTGGGGGTAGAAACTGGAGCGGCAGGGCATGAGCGTTGGCATGCCTGGCATCCTGCCACCCACTCGTCAATGGCCCGGTCCATGCCAGGCCACCAAACATAACTCCTCCCTAGGGCCTTCATCCTAACTATACCAGGGTGGCATTCGTGTAGGCGAGCAAGTACAGGTTTATATAACATGGGGGAAACCACCACCCTGCTGCCCCACAGGAGACATCCTCACTGGACAGACAACTCGAGTTGTCGAGTCTTGTAAGGACTGAAAACTGCATCGACCCTGCCCAGAGTCCACCCCCTCTTCACCCAGTCCAGGACCTGGTGCAGAATGGGATCCCTGACAGAGTGGGCGGCTATGTCATTAGCAGAAATGGGAGGCTCCCACTCCTCAATGAGGAGGACCTCAGAAGCAGGAGCAGGGTCAAGGATGGACATAGGGAGGGGCAGTGACCGAGACCATCCGCATTGGAATGAAACTTGCCAGGGCGGTAAATTAAGGTGTAGGAATAAGCAGCTAAGAATTCCGTCCAGCGAGACAGACAGGGGGGAGAGGATCTGGGGTGTCTGTCGGTTCCCTGCCAAAAGGCCCAAAAGGGGCTTGTGATCCATGATCAGCTCAAAAGGGCGCCCATAAACATAATCATGGAATTTTTTAACAGCTGCCACCAGGGCGAGGGCCTCCTTGTCAGTGTGGCTATAGTTTCTCTCGGTGGAAGAGAGAGTCCTGGAAAAATAAACGATGGGTGCCTCAGTGCCATTGGGCAGTCTATGGCTGAGGACAGCCCCAATGCCATAGGGGGAGGCGTCCGCAGCCAGGGTGAGGGGCAGCTTGTGGCTGTACTGGACAAGGACAGCGTTGGATGTTAAAAGACGCTTGACAGCCTCAAAAGCAGCTTGCTCCTGTTTACCCCACTGCCATGGGTGTTTGGAATCCAGGAGCCTGTGAAGAGGCTCCGCTATAGTAGCCTTGTGGGGCAGAAAAACGCAATAAAAATTCAATAGGCCCAGTAATGCCTGTAATTCAGCCTTATTGGCTGGGGGAGGGGCCTGTTTGATGGCAGCCACCTTGGATGGAGTAGGGTGAATGCCAGCGGAATCAATCAGGTAGCCTAAGAACTCCACAGAGGGGACCCCCAATTTGCACTTGCCCCTCTTTAATTTGAGGCCGGCCTGCCTAAACCGTAGAAGGACACTGCGAACTCTGGAGAGGAGTTCCTGCTTGTTAGAAGCAGAGATCAGGATGTCATCGAAGTAGGGGATGACACCTGGCAACCCTGAGAGCAGCCTCTCCATGAGATTTTGAAATAAGCCGGGGGCAACACTAACACCAAACTGGAGGCGGCGGCACTTGAAAGCCCCCCCCGGTGGGTGACAATAGTCTGGGCATCAGCAGTTGCCTCATCCACCAGGAGCTGTTGGTAGGCCTGTGCCATGTCCAGTTTGGCGAAAGTGGAGCCCCGGCGCAAGGAGTGGAGCAGGTGTTGGACAACAGGGACAGGGTAGAGATGAGCCTGAAGGGCCTTATTCAAAGAACATTTATAGTCGGCACAGAGGCAAATAGAGCCATCTGGCCTAATAGGGATGATGATGGGGGTTTCCCACTTCGCATGGTCAGTGGGCTCCAGGACGCCTTGAGCGATTAACTTATCCAGCTCAGCGTCCACTTTCGGGCAAAGGGCGAAAGGTATGCGCCTAGGCTTAAGGCGGATGGGAGCCACTTGGGGGTCTAAGTTGAGGGAGATGGGGGTGCCCACATATTTATTTATTTATTTATTTATTTATTTATTTAATTTTAATTATATTTCTATGCCGCCCAACTCCCAGAGGACTCTGGGCGGCTAGCCAAAGTCTCCTCAAAAACATCAGCAAACTCGGTAGCCAGGCCGCTGAAGTCATCGCAAACGGTCAAGTGATGCCAAGGCCTAAGGAAGCAAACCAGTCCAGCCCTAGGAGCGAAGGGAGGGAGCCAGAGACAACAATCAGGGGAAGGCGACCCGTGAAGGTTCCCTTTTCTACCAGGAACTGGCCTTGCCCCAGGATGGAAATATTATTTCCCTAGTAATCCCTGAGCCTTATGCTGCAGGGAGATAAGGAGGCTTGAGAAAGGGAGGGCACTAAGTGCTTCAAGGTGCCCCAGGAGACTATGCTTCTGGAGGAACCAGTATCCACCTCCATGCTACAAGGGGAGCCCTCAATTTTGACAGACAGGTGGATCTTCTTCTTGCTTCCCCCGGAGGCTAGGCAGACGTCCTCCTCAGCGGTTTCAAAGTCTCTCAGGACAGCGAAACAGGCGTCTCTCGGCTTAGATGGTTTGCCTGGAGGGCGCCGGGAGCTTGGCTGGGTAGAGGCTGGCAGGTTGGGGTGGCATACTCTGGCCAGATGACCCAGCTTGCCACAGCATCTACAAGTGGCCGATTTGAAACGGCAAGAGGCGCGGGGGTGCGCCTCTCCGTACCCAAGGCAAGGCGGCAAGGAGGTTTTCCGCGGTGGGATCCATTTCTTCTGAGATGTAGATCTGAGGCGGCCAATGTCATCTTTGGTGTCCCCGGTCTCCTCAGGGTCTGCGTCGTCGTAGTGAACAGCCACGAACCGGCCGGCAGGTGCTGTGGCGGGCTGGAATCTTTGGATTTCGGCAGTCGAGTTGTTGGACATCTCCGAAGATCTGTCTTCGTCAATGCCACTTTGAGGGTCAATTCGGTGCAGGCTAGCAGGCGGCGCTGTAGACGAATGTCCCGCATGCCACACACGAGTTGTTCCAGAAGAGAGTCATCCAGGGCCGCGTTGCGGAGGGAGGCCATGTATTGATTTATGGGCTCACCCTCCTTTTGAATTCGTTGCCGGAAAGCAAAGCGCCGGGCTATGCGTGATGGTGTGGGTGAGTAGTGGTTCCTCAGTTTCATCAGGAGGTCGTCCCACGGCACGGTGTATACTAGCTGAGGGGCGACTAAAGTCCGCGTGGTGGAGAACATCTGATGGCCGCAAGCGTTCAGGAAATAGGCTCTTTTCCAAGCACTGGAGAGTTCGGTTAGATCGTTCGCCTGGAGGAAACATTCAAACCTCTCCAGGTATGTGTCCCACGTTTCTGTGGCTGGGCTGTATGCCTCGAAAGAGGTCGGGTTATTGCTGTTGCTAGCCATCCTGAAAAGGACAGGCTGAGGCATGACAGGCAGCTCGAGGTGGATTTCAGCTCAGTTTGATGGTTCCGATCATCCGCGCCTCAGAATCCCATCCTTCGTCACCAGTATTAAATCCGGATACGCGAGGGCGAATTAACAACTTCGTAACAACTGACAGAACAACAGCAATCAGTGCAGTAAAACAACTTCGTAACAGCCAGCGAAAACTCCGCCGCATCTGACAGCTCTTTTATAGCCGGCTGTCAGACACGGCAGCCAATAGGAAGACTCTAAACTCCTGCTCTTGTGCAGCTCCCGTCGTAGCCAATCAGAGCGGTTCCTAAGCAGACTTGCTCATCCTGAGGGGACGTAGCAACATGCATTTCTTACGAAGACTAACCATCAAAGATTGATTTATGTAGCTACATCAACTTGCAAAGTCTAGGAAGGTGGAGTTGATAAGGATAAGTGTGCGCTACAATAAAACATTATGTACAACTATATTCAATGCTGTGGTGCGTCCAGTTTTTGGAAAGCAAAGCTCCTTCAGACACATGTTCAGGTATTTGAATGGAGACAATGCAAGTAGTGAACAGGAAGAACAGTGAACAGGAAATAGCTGAATGGCAAAATGTTAGCGGAGATTCTCAGTCATCCAGGACATCGTTGTCTCAAAGGTGCTTTTCCAAAAGTGAACTTGACTGAGGTTTTTTTTTCCCTTGAGAAGGAGGAAGAAGATGCTTTGCTTCTTATCCAAGAAGCTTCATCAGTTCTGGCAGGATGATGGAGGCGATGGAAGGATTAGTTCCATTGAAAAAGCACCTTTGAGATAGTTGAATGCCATTTGTCCATTCAACTATTTCCTGTTCACTGTTCTTAATTCCCACAATCATCTGCTATCCCAAAGATGAAGAGAAATCAAGAGATGGCATGGAGATCAAGATATATGCATGGAGAAACACACACACACACACACACACACACACACACACACACACACACACACAACCACAACCACCATCATTCTTAGGTATCAGATTTTTTTCACCAAGCAATTAGTTATAGCATATGCAGTAACTGCATTAGTACACAACTAATGTGTAAGATTGGTACCAAGTGCCCTGTTCCTCTGTATACTTATTTTACAGAAAGAAAACATGTACTTGAAACCTGTTTTTCCCCCCAAAATAACCCAAGCCAGTTATTTAAAAAAAATGAGACTATGAAGCTATTTGTGGGCTACCATTTATTGCAGATGTATTCTTTCTTACACGGAAGGGCATAAATTGTAAAACCAGCATAGACATTCAGAGGTGCCAACTTCTATGCTACATATTTGTTTTCCTTTATGTAAGCACAAACGTTTATATGGGCATGATTATATTTGATATGTTGAAAATCACAGCTTTAGGATTTTTCTTTTAAAGGTCTCCAAACCTGACAAAACCTATTTTGTTCATTTTAAAAAAAAAAAAATGTGGTTAAGAGTAGAAAGTACTGGCTATTGAATGGTCTATTAAAAGCCATTTCCAATTCAGTTTGTTCTAAATGATGAGTGTTATTCCAATAAAAATCAAAATGAGAAGACTGTTAGATCCAAATCCAAAGGAGAACAAACATTTTTAAAATCTTTAACTCTGAATAAAGTTTCTGAGCCCACAGTTGACACCTGTTAGAGGGAAAGGATCACTGTGCCTCACCTGTCACATTCTTTTTGTCTTTATTCCATTAAAGTCCAACTTTCTTACTAGCTAGCCATCTATCATCTCTTATATTTAACAATATAAACCTTGCAAGTTTCTATCAGAAATCTAATTCAGAGCTCCTTTGGTTTGCAAATGAGACTCATCATTTTTATTTCTAAACAAATCTTGTCAGAGAAAATTACAAATGATGTTAAAACCTAATTTTGCAAGCTTTTTGTTTTTTTTTCATCTAGAATGGTAGAAAAAGGACCTTGGAGGTCTTCTAGTCCAACCCCCTGCCTAGCTTGTCCATCTTCATCAGTTTGCTTTCCCGAGGCCTGCCACTTCCGGTGCCAACCTAAAGCTCGGAAAAACAAGGCAAACTAAACAAAATCATGCAAGTAAACTTGGCCATTTTTCTGCAAAATTTTGGCAGCACAATCTGAGAGTTCCAGGAACCACAAATAAGGTACGAGGAGGAATACATGGCCTGTTAGCCTCTGGGTGTCTTTTCCTTTTCTAGATATTTAATGTCTTGGTCCTGTTAAACATCTGATACTGAGTGTGTATATAACTGATGAGTCCCAATAAGGATTTATCTAAATGCAAAGATATTTAGGCCATCAGGAGGCAATATATTTTATCCTTATTGGGACTCATCAGTTAGAGAGAGCCAGAACTTATTCTTTGTGGTGCAAATCCTCTACCAGGAACAGAATAACTTCAATTTAGCAATGGTGGTGGCTTTTGTCTTCTTGCTCTGAGTCTGAGGTTATCTGAAGAGTGTCCCTCTTCAGAAATTCAGGATAAATTGGAGGGAGGGAGTAAAAAAGGATTGTGTGTGTGGCTACCTAGTCAGTAGCGTGTGGTTCTTGGGCCCTACCAATTGCTCAATTAAAGAAAAACCCTCACAGAGAAATATACACCACTGAGGGAGATGCTGATTTTTGTTTTTAAATAAAACGAGAAGAAAACCCCCCAGAATGGAACTTGCTTTTTTTCTGATTCATGCTCATAAATTGGGAAGTATGCCCAGACTGTCCTCTGAAATGGATCAGGAAGTTTTCTCTGATAGGACCAAAAAAAAAGTCTTACATCAATTTTAGCTTCTCATAGTAGCCAAAGTGAGGCACTGTATGTTAGGTTTTGAAATATGGCTCCAGATTCAAGCTCAAGATGAATCTGCTGAGTTGAACTAAATCGTTCTCCAAATTGCCAAATCAGGGCCCATATTGGATCTTGCAGTCCATATACACATCTACATTTAGGCAAGAAAAACAAAATGCACAGGTACAGTATATGTGGTACCTTGCTCAATAGTAGTAACTGTGAGAGGGATCTTGGAGTCCTAGTGGACAACCATTTAAATATGAGCCAGCAGTGTGCAGCAGCTGCCAAAAAAGCCAACACAGTTCTAGGCTGCATAAACAGAGGGATAGAATCAAGATCATGTGAAGTGTTAATACCCCTTTATAATGCCTTGGTAAGGCCACACTTGGAATACTGCATTCAGTTTTGGTCACCACGATGTAAAAAGGATGTTGAGACTCTAGAAAGAGTGCAGAGAAGAGCAACAAAGATGATTAGGGGACTGGAGGCTAAAACATATGAAGAACGGTTGCAGGAATTGGGTATGTCTAGTCTAATGAAAAGAAGGACTAGGGGAGACATGATAGCAGTCTTCCAATATCTCAGGGGCTGCCACAAAGAAGAGGGAGTCAAGATATTCTCCAAAGCACCTGAGGGTAGGACAAGAAGCAATGGGTGGAAACAAATCAAGGAGAGAAGCAACTTAGAACTAAGGAGAAATTTCCTGACAGTTAGAACAATTAATCAGTGGAACAACTTGCCTCCAGAAGTTGTGAATGCTCCAACACTGGAAGTTTTTAAGAAGATGTTGGATAACCATTTGTCTGAAGTGGTGTAGGATTTCCTGCCTAAGCCGGGGGTTGGACTAGAAGACCTCCAAGGTTCCTTCCAACTCTGTTATTCTATTCTATTCTAGTACAAACCATTATGCTCTAAGGTTTGCGGGAATGACCTCGGGGAACAAGAGAAAAAGCCACATCTCAGAAAGGACCACCCCTAGTTTTGGGGAAACTAAAAGTGAAGGGAGATATACTTTCAGACTTCTGTTAATTTAACTTATCTTCTATCTTACAGTAAAGATAGAACAAGTACTTCTTATTATGAGTCTTGTCTGGACTATCTGATAAGACTAACATCAGTTTTGCAAGTCTGAAAATAGTCCTCCCTTCTTTCAGTTTTACTTTTCTGAAAACCAGGGTGGGTTAGTCCTCCCGTCTCTTCAGTGAAATAATGGAACTCCCAGAACATGTAGCCAGTGTCATATTTTGAAGCCATCAGGCCGCGAAGGTTACATTTAAGGGAACTTTTGCACAACTAATCAGACAGGATTAGAACTCAGGATTTACAAAACTGGCCAGAATAAATCCCTCTCAAGTGTAACAACACTGCCCTCTTGTGGACACTGTAATCTATTTTAATATATATTAATTCACAGTGCAAATCACATCTGTATCTAAATCTCACTGTATTCACTGATTTATTCCTAAGCAGTTTTGCACATTAGGATTTTCAATTCCTATAATTTCAGCAGTGTATCCCCATTTCTTTAGTCATAGCAAAGTGTAATAATCTGATTCCATAGCTGGAGAGTTTGAGCAATTCTCGAATACAGCTCATCCGCCTGGATATCAGACATTAACACTATTGAGCGGGTCCAGAGGTATTTCACGAGAAGAGTACTCCACTCCTCTACTCACAATAGAATCCCTTATGCCACCAGACTTGAAATTCTGGGCTTGGACAATCTGGAACTGCGCCGCCTGCAGTCTGATCTAAGCATAGTACACAAAATTGTCTGCTACAACGTCTTGCCTGCCAATGACTTCTTCAGCTTCAACCACAATAATACACGGGCAAACAAGCATCAACAACTTCTTCAGCTTCAACCACAATAATACACGTGCAAACAATCAATACAAACTCAAGGTAAACTGCTTCAAACTCAATTGCAGAAAATACGACTTCAGCAACAGAGTGGTCAATGACTGGAATGCTCTACTGGACTCCGTTGTTACAGCCTCAAACCCTCAAACCCTCACCCTCAAACTGTCTACCGTGGACCTCACCCCATTCCTAAGAGGTCCGTAAAGGGGGCGTGCATAAGCGCACCAGTGTGCCTACCATCCCTGTCTTACTGTCCCCATTTATCTGTACTTACTTCCTTTGTTTATGTTTATACCTATACCTGCTATCTTGTACATGTTTGACAAATAAACAAATAAATAAATACATACATACATACATACATACATACATTTTTACATAAATAAAGGGAGACTAGTATAGATCTATTTCAAGCTATTTAGCTCTCATCAGCTAGCCACACCCTTATGGGATTAGAACCTGGGCCACTAACAAGGCAAGGGGCCCAGGTTCTAATCCCATAAGGGTGTGGCTATTTGATGAGAGCTAAATAGCTTGAAATAGATCTATACTAGTCTCCCTTTATTTATGTAAAAAAATATAACATATAGAAACGGACTGTCGTTTGTAATTGACTGTCTGGATGGCCCCTGGAGGGTCCGAAAGTCAAAAAGGAAGCAGAATGCTTTCTCCCATACTCGAGTATACCAGGTGATATAACAAAGAAAAAAACATATATATACATACATACATACATACATACATACATACATACATACATACATACATACTGTACAGGCAGTCCTTGACTTTCAACCATTCATTTAGTGACATTCGACATTACAACAGCACTGAAAAAATGACTCATGGTTATTTTTCATATTTACGACCATTGCAACATGGCCATGTGATCAAAATTTGGATGCTTGGCAACTGATATGTATGTATGGGAGTTGCCATGTTCCGGAGTTATGTGATCCCATTTTGTGACCTTCTGCAAGCAAAGTCAATGGAGAAGCCACATTCGCTTAATAATTGTATTACTAACTTAACAGCTGCAATGATTCACTTAACAACTGTGGCAAGAAAGGTCATAAAATGGAGCCAAACTCACTTAACAGCTGCCCTGCTTAGCAATAAAAATTTTGGTCGTAAGTCAAGGACTATCTGTATTGAATATATTCCTGACTTTTTAATATAAAAAAATGGGATCAGCTAAAAGAAGAAGAAACATTCTTAGTGAATTAAAGTGTTCTAAGAAAAATCTAAACCAAAAGAAACATTTTAAACCTTACTTTGAAGGCAAGTCAAACCAGATTATCCCAAAACCTTGAAAATCTAGGGAAAGGAGAAAATGAAATGAAATAAGTGTCATGAACTTCACATTTTAATTATCATTTGCACAATATGTTAAGACTATCTGAAGAACTACTATACACATAAGAGCTGAGGAAGAAATCTTTACATTATTAAAACTTTACACAATTTTTTTTTAACAAAACAGTAATTATTAGGTTGCTGTTTCTTCGTTTTACAGCAGAGGACATAGCTATCCCCACCTGAAAGAAATCAAGAAAAATATAATAATGTGTGTGTGTGTGTGTGTGTGTGTGTGTGTGTGTGTGTGAGAGAGAGAGAGAGAGAGAGAGAGAGAGAGAGAGAGAGAGAGAGAGAGAGAGAGAGGGAGAGAAAGGGAGGGGGGTGGGAAAGGGGGGGAAGAGAGAGAGGGAGGGAGGGAGAGAGAGAGAGAGAGAGAGAAAGGGAGGGAGAGGGAGAGAGAGAGAGAGAGAGGGAGAGAGAGAGGGAGGAATGGAATGGAATGGAATGGAATGGAATGGAATGGAATGGAATGGAATGGAATGGAATTCGAAGATTATGCTAAGAGGTTCAGCTAAGGCTGTGGAGAGCTTTTTTAAGAAATATGCACATAGTCCATCAGGTCCAATAGATAGAGATGGTTTTAGGTTGCGTAATGCCTTTTCAACGTTATCTTCTGTTAAATCAATTTGTGTTAAGAGAGAGAGAGAGAGAGAGAGAGAGATCATCCTACTCCTTTTGGTAAGCAGTTTGATATAAGTGCAAAAAAGGAAGATGGGAAGCCAAATAAATTAAATATGACTTTAGGAAAAAAAGAAAAGGAAATGTATGCCGTTATAGTCAATGGATGAGTGCACAGATTTTTTTCTCTCTTACTACCTGTCATGCCTTTGGTCAATCAAGGCTTTCAAATTATGTCTTTTAATAATACAAATTACCTTATCCATCAACTCTATTCCGTGCACTGACATTATAATGAAGTACTGTAAGACTTTAACAGATCACTGAGTTACATATTTTAGCGTGATTATGCAATAACCCATCTAAAGTACTATTTCAGATAAATGAGTTTGTAGGATTAGAAACTTAACTATTCTCTGTATCCCAACCAACAAAAGCTAGCCATCACCTCTCCCAGAGATGCAATTTTAAACAAATATATTTTTCTGCATTCTGAATTATGTTAAAATATGCAAATTATTGTCTGTAAAGATCAGCAGTGATTCTAACACAGTCAACCATTCGTGCTTATTTATCTCTGGCAACTGTGCAACCGATGGCATGAATCATGGAACCATTCCTAACTTTTGGACCTTCATTTGTTCTGTACGCAAATCACATCTCCGTATTGTCTTGATCTTTTTCTGAGCCCCTCTCTGCAGACATCCATCCATCTTGATTTCAGCACTCCTGTCATCTTTTCCTTGACATATATGTATGCAATATGCAAGAGAAAGATGCCTCAGGTGAGAAATGTCAGGGAAAGGTTTCAGTGGCTGAGGAAGAAGAGACGTTATCATCACACATTGCGCAAGAAGTGACCCAACAGTCAGATCAGCCGCACTGGGAAATAATGTACCTGATCATCTACAGGTGAATGTGCAAGTCCACTTATTCTTTCTGTCCTCTCAATGTTGGATATCCTGCAGATTGTACCACGGCTAGCTCTTGTGCCCTTCATGTGCCCCCACCCCCAGACCCCGAGGTCTGGCCAGCTCCACTGTGACAAGTTTCCACCATAAATTAAAAACCTGTCTACTGATACAGACCTTCCCTTGACTTCTTTTCTCTGCCCCTCTGCCAGCTACTCTAATAAATGTTTATTTATTGTTTGGCTTTTTAAGTTCATTTTACATTATGCATGTGTTACTGTAAACATTTATAACATGAATAACTTTGATAGTTTTTTTTTATGAATCCAAATAGTAAGTAATCAGTGGCAGTCCAGAGGCTGAGATTCTTAAAGAGAAGGGGGGGGAGGTATCCTACTCACAACAGTGGCACCAGAACTAAGTCAGAAGGAGTCCATACACTCTTTCAGAGAATACTTTAAAAAAAAAAACTTTTCTGAGCCACAGCTTACTTCACTATAGAATGGCTAAACCAGGGGTCCTCAAACTTGGCAACTTTAAGACTTGTGGAGTTCAACTCCCAGAATTCTCCAGCCAGCTATGCTGGCTGGAGAATTCTGGGACTTGAACTCCACAAGTCTTAAAGTTGCCAAGTTTGAAGACCTCTGGGCTAAACTGATGTAGGACTTAAAACAGGATAAGGTGGAAGGAGGGAAAAAGAATGCAGGTTACATGTGAGGCAGATGTGGTGAGGTACATTATCAATTATCAATTGTGATGTGTTAAAAACCCATTGTGTTTGTTGAGACCTTCTGAGATAGCCTGGAAACTTCCTCTTTGTTCCTCCTCCTCTTATCTCCATTTAAAATCCTACATTGGTCTAGGTCTGTGATGGTGAACCTATGGCACGTGTGCCGGAAGTGGCATACAGAGTCATCTCTCCGGGCACGCGGAGCCATCGCCCATTGCTTTTCTGGGTTCCGGCGCGCCGGCCAGCTGTTTTTCACATGCACGAGCGCGCCGGAAGCCGGAAGAGCAGCCGTCCAGTGTGCATGCGCGCGCCAGGAAGATGATCTTCCTGTTTCCAGTGCGTGCATGCGCATTGGCCACTTGGTCTTCTGGTTTCTGGTGTGCATGCGCATGCAAAGACCAGCAATGGCAAGAGCAATAGGCGTGCGTGCCAAAAGACGCAGAGAGGGATCCCGGTGGTCACTTCCTAGGGGAGCAGAGCTGTTGGCCAGGACGGGCAGGACGGGGCTTCCCTCCCTCCCTATCCGAGCGGGCTTCTCGCGCAGCCCCAGAGCCCTCCAGCCCGCGGCGCATCCACGGTCCGGAGCACCTAGCTGGCTCAGGCACCCCAGAAGAGCTGTCTGGCCCCTGCGCAGCCCCCCCGCCATTTTTGCCAAAGAAGCGCGACTGCTTCCCGGCATTCCTCCTGAGCAGCCCCACCTCTCCAGAAGAGCAGCAGCAGCAGCGGCGGCGGCAGCTGTAGGGGGAAGGGCAGGAGCGACCGGCCAACTCGGGCACACGGGGCAGCATTTGCTGGCTGGGTGGCCGGCTGCCCCGCCTACTGCTCCTGCTGCCACCAGGGAAGTGGCAGTACGAGAACCGCTGCCGCCGGGGGCGAGGGGGTGGCGGTGGCTTCCCTCCCTCCCCGCCGGTGGGCTGGGGCCACACAAGAAGCCCGCTCGGGTGGGGAGGGAGGGAAGCCCTGGCCCGGCTGTCCTGGCTGGCAGCTCTGCTCCCCTTCCTCTTCTGGGTTCCAGCATGCCCCCTCAACCCCAGCGGTGGCAGTTCTCATGCTGCCAGCAAATGCTGCCCCAAGTCGGCCAGTCGCTCCTGCCCTTCCTCCTGCAGCTGCCCACCGCTGCTGCTGCTGCTCTTCTGGGGCTGTGCAGGTTGCGCTTCCTAGGCAGAAGTGTCAGGGGGGCTGCAGGGGGCATGGCCGGCTCTTTTGGGGTGCCTGAGCCAGCCAGGTGCTCTGGACTGTGGATCTGCCACGGGCTGGAGGGCTGGGGCCGCGCAAGAAGCCCACTCAGGCGGATGAGGGAGGGAAGCCCCGCCCCCCCATCCTGGCTGGCAGCTCTGCTCCTCTTCCTCTTCCGGGTTCCGGCGCACCCCCTCACCCCCGGCAGCAGCAGCTGTTGCGCTGCCACTTCTGGCCAGGATGCTGGAGCAGCCAGGAGGAGAAGCCACTGGCGGGGAGGCGAGCTGCCCCAGGAAGGCTGGAGGAGAGCGCAGCTCCTCACGCATGGAGACCCGCTGACCGGGAAGCGGTCGCGGTAAGCAGTAAGAGGTGCGCCAGCTGGGAAGTGGTTGCGCTCCCTTGGAAGAAGTGGCGGGAGAAGGGGGGATGCGCTGGCTTGTTCCAAGGCCAGGAAGGGGCTCCGGCTTTCCAGCGGAGGGAGGCGGCGAGGACCCCCAAAAGGCAGACCAGGTGGCCAGTGCGCATGGGGGCGCCGAAAACCAGAAGATTTGGCACTCGGTGCCAAAAATGTTTGTGCGCGCTCCCGTTTCGGCACTTGGTGCCGAAAAGGTTTGCCATACACTTTATGTATCTGAAAAGTAAGCTGTAACTCATGAAAGCTTCTGCCTTTTAATAATATGTGTTATCTAGAATAGTTATTTACTTATGTATTTAATTTAAATGCCACCCATCTCACCGATAAGGTGACTCTGGGCGACTTACAAATAGTAAAAAGATGGATATAAAAACAAAGTTGAAAAAAACTAGAACCAAAGAGATGGATGGAACGGGGATAAGAACATCTTCTTACCCCCTGCTACCAAACTCCTGATTTGAGGCTACCACAGATTAACCCAGCTCTCTTCCTACACCACCGAGGTGATTCTACCATCTCCAGAATATACATAATCTATAAACAGGTCTGCCCAAGAGTTTGTTCAATAGTGGATAATAGTGGATAATGCACGACCAAACCACAGCAACATTCATTGGTTTCTATTTTTTTTAATATTCCTTTCCTCCCAAAAGGAAGGTGTTGGACAGTGATCCTCCAATAAAGCTGTTTAGACATACCCATCAGACTTTTACAAACCAAAACTGGCTGCAAGCAGAGAGGGAGGGAGGGA
>QLTV01000392.1:1936866-1960574 GCA_003457575.1 Thermophis baileyi
AGAGAGAGAGAGAGAGAGAGAGAGAGAGAGAGAGAGAGAGAGAGAGAGAGAGAGAGAGAATGACAGACATTAAATCACATCATCTAAATACACCCCAGGGGACAGCCTGCCTGTTACAATAGTAATAATAATGTACATATTGAGGGAGAGTGGAAGAGGCAAGCAGGGTGTTACGGGGAGAGGACACAGGCAGAAGTTGCAGGGATAGCATCGAAATTCTCGTTTTCGTACACAAATGAACATATATAACCAAGCATTTACAATATCCATTGTAATTATTCCAAGGTTAACTGCATTTCACTCATCTCCTGAAAACTCAAGGCTGCTGCTTGAGATTTGGTTCTGAGGTTCACACATGATGTCACACACACATTCACCTGGATACGTGAACAACGATATACTTCAGGCATTAGATGGTAGATTAGACTATTGATAGAGGCTGGGCAATTGGAGAGGAGAGAAATGCATTGCGGGCATTGTTGCGCTCTGTTTTCACTCAGTTACATCAGGGAGAGGGCTAAAGGAGAGTTTGATGGTGCTTCTGGTATCCAGGGGTATGACTGGCCAATAACAAGCCCACCCTTGTGAGTCAGAAACTGATGCTGATAAAATCAATCAGCATTCTCTGATACGGGATACAATTTAGGGCACAATAACTTGTCAAGAACTGCAGACATATGCTGTTTGGGGAGCAGCAACGTTTGTCATCCAATTACAGCAAACGGGAGAAACAAAGTGTTTCACACAAAAGCTGTTGAAGAGGCCAAAAGGAGGGAAATGTGTAGCTTTCTGTAGGAGGCTCCTGACTGCTTTCAGAGGCGCTTGCATTGTTTGTTCATAGCCGGTTGTTTCCCAGGTCTTTGGAGGTACAGTATGTGGTGGTAGTGGTGATGGTGGTTGTGGTGGGACTACTCCTATTGCTTAAGAAGGTTAGAAGGGTCTGTAGCTACATCTGGAAAGGGTCTATGATAATTCACCATGGCCAACTCGCCATGGCCAATGGCCAACTCGCCATGGCCAATGGCCAACTCACCATGGCCAACTCGCCACAGCCAATTCACCATGGCCAACTTGCCACGCTGCAAACCAACTCACCACGGCCAACTCACCACAGGACAGCTTGCTGCAGGACAAGAGTTACACTAATATCAAAGAAACAGTGGAATAGAATCATTGAAGAAAGGATGCAAAAGGAGGGGCAGAATGAAATATGAATGGCAACAATTAAAATATTTTTTTAAATTTTACATAATGAAATAGAATTGTTAAATTGTCCTGCAGCGAGTTGTCCCACGGCGAGTTGGCCGTGGTGAGTTGTCCTGCAGTGAGCTGGGCGTGGTGAGTTGGCCGTGGTGAGTTGGCCATGGTGAGTTGGCCGCAGCGAGTTGGCTGTGGCAAGTTGTCCCATTCCATCTGGAAATATAGCAGATTGCAAGCCCTGGGGAAGTCATGGACCAAGGAATAGCAAATGAGCTTACTGTGAGAATTTAGTTTGGATTTTAGAATTTAGAGGTTAGAAGGAAATGAGGCCTGTAGAGATATCTAAAACCCAACTAAATGACTACTTTGAATTATATACAGTACCATTCTAATTGGTTGTTGTAGCACTGGATATTCTCTAGGAGTTGGGGTAATGCCATTTTATTTCAAGTGACTGGAAAAATGGTAAACTGATAGACCCTTGGACTTTAAAAAAAAGCCAATGGATAAAAATTGTTACTCAAGATGATGATGATGACAACGATGATGATACACCCCAATGTTTTTTCTGGCTTCCAAACTGGCAGCCTTCTCTCTGCTAAACAAAGATTTTAAGGACTGTGCTGTTTCAGTAGTGCTGGTAAAAGGGGGTATAGAAACTATTAGAATTAGAATGCATATTGATTCAACTGAAGGAGCAATCCTTTCTCCGTATAGCTGGCAATGAACGGTTGAGGTTATTCTACTAAAAATTGAAGCACTCTAGCCCAAATGGACAAGAATACTCAATGTGATTTAAGATGGAAACATGCATTTTGGAAGCAGAATAGATAAACTGAGGTAATTTTGATACTGAATGGGGGATTAATAGAAAGCAACATCATCCATTTCTGCCCTGCAGTAATAGGTACCTATCTACTCTGGCGATAGGACACCCAGACAGTGCAGGTAAGCCCAAAGGCAAGAGATCTCTGAGTACCCAGAGATTTTATAATGAAGTCCTGGTTGAGAATTCAGCAACAGATAAGTTAAAGAATTGCAAGCTCCAAGCTGGCTGGACTTTAGAATATAAGCTGATTTCCTAGGACAAAGGGCTCAGCATATTTAGTACACATCCACCCAATTTCAGAGCAAAAATTGGTCGTAGTTTTGGAGTTTATCTGTCAGTTGTGCAACTGGTATCTTGACTGCCAAAAATGAAAAACCTTCCCACCGTAAACATCATTATTCAATAAGCAATCAATGCATTCCAAACCTTCGCTTATAAAACGGTACAGCTGAAATTTGGATTTTGACTCCTGGTGATTACAGGGACATACAGATAGTCCTCAATTTACAACCATTTGTTTAGTGACCATTCAAAGTTACAGCACTGACAGAAGTGACTGATGACCGGTCCTCACACTTATGATTGTCACAGCATCCTCAGACATATGATCAAAATTCAGGCAGAAACGGAACTTCCTTCCAATTTTCTCATTCGTAAACCTGTCAGCCCTGGCCTGGACTGCCTACTCAAAGCTCCCTCCGTGCCTTTTGTCTATGGTCTGGCCTGGCTTTATGTGGATGTCTCAGTGGTTAAAGATGCTGAGCTTGTCAACTGGAAAGCTGACAGCCCAAGTTCAAGACCCGAGCGCTGCACAATGGGGTGAGCTCCTATTACTTGGCCCAGCTCCTGCCCACGTAGCAGTTCGAAAGCATGCCAGTGCGAGTAGATAAATAGGTATCAAGGCGTTCCATGTGCCTTGGCGTATAGTCATGCTGGTCACATGACTACAGAAATGTCTTTGGGCAATACTGGCTCCCTCGGCTGAGAAACGGAGATGAGCAACGCCCCCTAGAATCAGACATGATTGGACAAGGGAAAACTATGATGGCTTAATCTCTCTGTTTGCCTCAGACTAGAAGCTGATCAGCTGCCAAACAAATCAATCTATCATTTCTCAGCTGACAATCTCAACTCATCCAAAACCTCTGAGAATACACTTTATAGAACTCTATAGAACCACAATCCTTGGTCTACTTAGTTGCAGCACAACCTCCATGTAGCCTCAAAACACAAGCATTATCCAAGATCAGAAGTGCACAAAATGCAGTACCTAAAATTGCTAAACATTCTCAGAGTGCCTTCAAAAGTTGATTCTAAATTATAATTTTTAGACAGAGGACAGGGGGAATTATTGAATAGATGAGGAGTCAGTGTAGCTAATACATTAATGTTAGTTAGAGTTTTAATTCATTTAAAGGTATTTCTTGTCCTGGCTTAAGTCCCGCCCCACCCCAAATCCTTCTGGACTCTGTTGCAGACAAGTAAAATGAGACCATCTCTAATATTTGGGATAAAAGTTTCCTAGAGTCCTACTGAAATGCAGATCTGTTGCATATGTGTAACTCTTCCAAGTCAGATGTTGTGGGACAAATTTTTGCTCCCATTTTCTTCAGCAGAAGGAGAAAAAAAGCTGCAAGCATAATAAACGTCACACTCATTCCATAGACAGGTTCTTACTGTCTCACTAAGGTTGTGCTTTATCATCGTTTAAGGCTCCTGCCCTCTGCTTGTTCCCTGGGGATTGTCCAGGTTTTACTCATTTTGAAAGTCCATCATCCATCATCATTTTAAAAGGGCACGCCAGAGATCTGAACAGAGTCCCGTAATAAAACGGCAGAGACAGAGAGCTAATTGATTCCTATAAATAATGTGTAACTGTAAAGATATGAACAGTGGTTAGAACTGCAAGCATTAATCTTCCTATTTGCCATCAGGGACTGCAATGGCAGACTGTGGCAGAGTACCCCATACATTTTGTATGGACAATACAATGCAACAATTATGGCATATTCCCCACTTTCAACCTTAGAGTCTCCAACTATTTGTTTTATCCACAACGTATACAGCATATTTTAAAACAGCTTTTACGACATGGGTTGAAAAATGGGAACTTTTGCTTGTTTGTTTTCTTCAGCGTGAAGTGGTTCAATAGCATTGGGGCAGACTCAGATACCAGGCAGCAGAGTAGGAGTCTGTGTCAGTTTCATGATAAAATTAGACACGCCAGCAGAGAAGCAATTTATAAGCATCACTCCAAAAAAGAGTCATGAAGTATTTTGGCATCCAATCTTATGACAATTTCTCAGTGTTCTGAAACTGCTCTTTGCAGACTCATTGGAGAATGGCTTTATCTGTGAGATTAGCTGCCTACTTGCTTTTCTTTCAGACTGACTCCTGCTAATCTTGGCCTGTCTCAGTTTGCTACTGCTTCCATATTCACACAGCATGCTCCGAGGACCGAGAGCAGCTCACCTGGAGAGAGGGTATATTACCCTATCGGAGATTAAAGCCAATGTAATTAGTATGCTAATAATATCAAATTCGTTCTCCCTATGTTGCCAATACAAATGCTTTTTCAACAAAGTCCCTTGACTTATTTGAAGGACTAATCAACATTTTATTTCATAAACTTTCATGGTTCAATGCCCACTTCATCAGACAGATGAATTTCTTCATCAGATAGATGGAGTTCCTCAAATTTTCACATTCTAGATGTGTTGGGAATTCTGAGGCCAAATTTCTTGGGTTTTGCATGCTACCGTGTTTCCCCAAATATAAAACTGGGTCTTATATTAATTTTTGCTCCAAAAGACGCATTAGGGCTTATTTTTCCGGTTAGGTCTTATTTTGGGGAAAACATGGTAAATGCTACCAGATTTGGGGAACACTGGTCTTGTTGTCTGTGATTTGATTTAAGTCTTCTGAGCATCCATAAATCTATAGCACATTGCTTATATCATGTCAGACTATTTGTCAGACTAACCTTGAATTTTCCTTATCGATTTAGCAGCATTTTCCCAGGTGCCTTATTATTTTAAGCCAAACTGCCCTGGGTATCAGATCTAGTTCGTTAGCCCAGGGCCACAACACTGAGTCCATTTCGTATCTTGATACAAACCCCTGTAGTGAGGGATATCATGAAGGAAATTAAGAGTACTGTAGCAGGCTATTAAGTATAAATACAAAGCATGTGCTAAAGCATTGTGCTTCAAAATAGGCATCAAAAAGCTATTTGTCACTTCTAAGATGTGCTAGAAGGGAACACTATCCATGTAAGATGTTCCTGTTCCTCATGTCTTTATCCTTTTCTTTTGATAGGACTGCAGAGAGAACTACACTCACAATCTGTTAAACAGGAGACATCCCCTGCTGTAATTAAACGAGCTGATTGGCCGAGGCAGTTTATCCACAATATCTGGCTGTTTGCATCCTACATTTTTTACAAAGATGAAACCAGAGCTGTACAACTGCCTGGCAAATGAATGACTGCCTTTATGTGGGAGCGAAAAAGAATTTTCTAAAAGGCAGCATCCAGTGAAGTTAGATGGGTTTTTCCCCCCAATGGTGTTGCAACCATCATATATATCGTTTCCCAGGTATGAAATGTTTTTCTTCTTCAATGTGGTAGTAAATTTTAACAGTTCCTGCAGAAATTCTAAGTCGATTACCATGATCTGATTGCTGTCGTCCAATGTCAAAATACTTCTTAGGATGCATACTTTGTATTTAGTGCACGGTTCCTTAAGTGGTTTTCATCTTAAGGTACTTTTTAAAATGTTACATTTTTATATAGTTTATGTTGTTCAGGCAGACTGATCAGATTCGAAGGTTCAAACTGCATAAAATATATTCTGTTTGGTGGTGGGCATTTGTGTCTTTTCTCTTCTCCAACCTCATGAAATCCACAGCTTTCATTTGGTTTTGTTTCCAAGAAATCAAAATAGTTGTTAGTGGATCCCTGGATCCCAAATAAGACTTTTTAATAGGGTGGAGATACAGTTATCCCTTTTTTGTGTTGCAAGTCATGCAAAGATTTAGATCTTGTGCCCATTTTCTAGCAGAAAATAGACAGAAGTGCCTGGGCAATCTTAAAAAGCTCCCTCAAGGTGAAGACCAGGCCTTTCTCTAACGCACAGCAAACAGCAGAAATGGCTTTCCTGTTGCCTTCAATGCTACCATTGTGCCTAACATTCCCCAGGCATTCTACAGATTTGCAACATCCAGTATGTAAGCATAGCAGTCTCTGCCTGCAGGTTTACAATTTAACCAACAAAACACAAATAGAAAAAGAATGGGGAATGGAGGGCAAAGCAAGGAAATGCACATACCATTATAGGCAGTCATCTGGACTGGATTAATGGAGCCTGCTTTGAAAATGGCAGCTACTTCCATGATGCAGCTACACAGCCCAGGGATCAAGCAGTCCATTCTGAGGTCTGTGTAGCGCTGCATAAAATTCTGGAGCTTTCTGCAGGGCTTCCCTGTTTTAGGGAAGCAAAGTCAACCATTTCATCCTTGGGCCAGGTGGCTGCATCTTGGAAGTAGCTGCCATTTCAGCATGGGTGCAAGGTATTGTGGTCGGTCTGAAAATGGAGGCCAATTCTGGGACATAGCCATGCAGCCCAGGGATGCTAAGGGACAATGCCCTCCTTCTCCAAGGTGAGGCCCGGAGCGCTGGAGAAGGGTAAGTGTGTAATGGGGGGGCAAGATGGGGTGGGAAGCAGCCCCAAGGCTTGCAGGGACTCAGCGGGGAGGATGGAGGAAGAAATAATTTTGAGGTGCTAGAGGGTCCCTGTCGTCAGATGTAGGGGCAAATCAGGGGTGAGTTCTAACTTACCTCGCTGCCGGTTCGTTTCTTCCTGCGCCGCAAGGCCGCGCCTCATGGGCACACGCGCACGCATGCGCAGTGCAAAAAAATACCCTCCCCAAAAAAGCCAAAAACAAGATGGCGACGCATGCGCAGTGCCGGAAACTCGGCTTCTGCGCATGCGCAGAAGAAAATAAAAACCAGAAAAAATCCCTCCTCCCCCCCAAAAAAACCCCTCCAAAAAGTTTTTTAAAAAAGATGGTGGCGTCCACAGACCGGCACCGACCGAACCGGATCTGTGATGTCATCATGACGTCACCAGCAAGTCGCTACCAGTTTGGGCGAACTGGTCTGAATCGGGAGGAACCCACCTCTGGGGTGAATGATTGTGGGGTCATTGCAGCAACCATAACTTCTAAACAGGGTTGAACAGGCTTTGGGGAGTCTGTTGTAACTTTAAAAGATTGGTAAGCAACCTGTGGTAAGTTGAGGACTACCTGTATGTAAACTCTGTTGAGGCCTTCTGTGACATGTGAACGAACATGTGAAGGTAATGAAAAAATGGCTAGTCCTGACCAGTCCATTGCCATCCTTGACAAACTTTGGCAGCAGAGTTACTGGTATCTAGGTAAGTTTCCTACCGTACATGAAGTGAGACCCTGCAGAATCAGGAGTCCATATCAATTTCCATGTCTATGTCAGAAAGTCTTTCTCTGAAGAACTAGCATATGACCTCAGCATATGGGGTGACAAGGAGACCGATGGAGGGAACAGTAGGGTGTTTGCGGTAGGGTCTTTCCAATTAGGTTCATGAAAGTGTGCGACAGAAGACCTTGGAGCCTGTCCAGGTCCTGGCTCCCTCACATTGTCTGCTCCAAGCGTGTGCACTTCTGGAGCACCTGAAAGTGTACCTCTTTCTGGCTTCAGCTGTAAGGAAAATGTGAAGATGACCCAGCATCATTAGTTCCCAGTGCCTACTTCCCCACCTCTTTTTCAGACAGGGAGAAGGCAAGGAAGTTAAAATAAAGCTGGCAATTATGGACATCTCAAATTGGATAACTTGGAAGCACCAGCTTCTAAAGTGGGGAGATGCAAAAGATGAGGCCCGGAGGGGAAGAGTCTTACTTGAGGAATATGACCCAAAACTCTAGTCTGGTGGTCTAGTTCGGAGGGTGGGCCACAGATTTCCTGTTCTTGAAACAGAAGACCTTATCCAGACCCTTATAAAGAAGGGCATATGGATGTTCTGCCATTTTTGTTGCTCTTGGTTCTCAGCTCACTGCCTGTTTCTTTCCATAGTCATGGCTGGAATACAAGGTGGCCAGATGACAAAGAAAACAGGCCTCCTAGAGCAGGGGTGTCAAACTCGATTGCATTGAGGGCCGCATCAGGGGGGCCGGGGTTGGCATGGCCATGGTGGGCATGGCCAGCTCGACATCACTCATGTCGGGGGCACCTGTGGTGGCCAAGTTCTAAGGCAGGACTTCCCTCAGACCCTCCCTCACTCTCATTATAATCTCCCTTCCTTCCTTCCTTCCTTCCTTCCTTCCTTCCTTCCTTCCTTCCTTCCTTCCTTCCTTCCTTCCTTCCTTCCTTCCTTTTCTTCTTTTTTCTTTCCTCTTCATTCTCCTTTCTTCTTCCTTCCTCTCTTCCTCTTTTCCTCCTTCCTTGCTCTCTTCCCATCTTCCCTTCTTTTTCTTTGTCTTTCCTCTTTCCCTTTCTCCTTTCCTGTCCCTTCTTGCATGCTCAAATGCAAAAGGGGAAACATTTCTCCTTTTGTTTTGTTTTTAGTTTGTTTTGCTAGCCTTCTGCTAGTGAAAACGGAGCCTGGGAGGGCCACGCGCGACCACCCTGGGCCCCGTTTTCAGCCGCGACGGCCTCCAGCAGCTCTCTGCCAGCAAAAATGGAGCCCAGGAGGGCCGCACGCGGCTCTCCCGAGCTACGTTTTTGCTGGCAGAGGCACTGTGGGCCGGTCCTTTGCTGTTTCCAGGGCAGCCCCACGGGCCAGATCTAAGCCTCGCAGGCTGGATCTGGCCTGCAGGCCTTGAGTTCGACACCCCTGTCCTAGAGCATCCGATTCATGTGGATTGGCTACCCAGCACATTTGATACTAAAGACTTGCTCACTCTACCCAGCTGCTGTATTAATATCCCTGTGGGGCTGTCATAACATACAAGCTATGAAGCCATTTCAGTAATGCAGTGATGGTATGGGCCATAATAAATATTTGTGCAATGATCAGGAACCACAAATTACTGTGATATGTACATCATGAATAGGAATTCAGTTTTCACTTCAATATAAACATACCTCACTCATGCTTTTCAAACTAGCATTTAAAGCAAATTGCAATTAAACCCTATATAATCAGAAGGAAGATAACCCTGAATTCAAGATGGCCCTCCTAATGTGACAGAGCAAAGACAGCAAAAAAAAAAAAAAAAAAAAAAAACAAAAATAAAAAAAAACCAAAAAAAAAAAAAAAAAAAAAAAAAAAAAAAAAAAAAAAAAAAAAAAAGTACGAACACAGACAAAAATCTTGTGGCAATGCCCATCTTCAGTTGCCAAGTTCAATCCTGAAATCACTCTTGGAGATAATTTCCCTGTTCCCCCTCAATAAATGGGAACACACACACACACACACACACAAACACACAAATTGTGTATACCTGCCATAAGCCATACTCCAAAATAGGCCAAGCCAAGGACAAAAAAGTAAATGTACTAATAATTGCAAATGAAAATTAATTGGCTGCAAAATGAGATACTCAATTTATACAATTAACTTATGTCTGCATAGACCATCTTTTTCTCCTCTGACATGCAAGTCGCTATCATGTGCAAAAACATGTAAGTATGTACATATACCTTCTCTTCCTTTCTTTTCTACTAGAGGAGGGAGATGCATAAGGGAAAAGAATAGAGGCCAAGGGAAGGGAACTGGATGACAATGAAGCTAGGGGAAGAGACAAATTGATATGGAGAAAGAAAAAAAAAATAGATATGAGAAAGTATTGATAAACTTCTGGTCCACGGTCATTACACTGTGTTTGGCTGCAGTGTTGTTCTTCTCCTTCATGCCATTTAACATCTTTATGAGGCTCTTGAACCTACGTTTCCATCCTTATTAAGTATGTGAGCTCCCTGATTGGTTCTTGCCTAAAGTGGATTGCTGCTTTGATGAGGAGCAACAGATTGAAATTTAATCCAGGCGAGTCTGATGGTTTTATGGTACAGGGATCACTCAGTCAATTTGAAGGAGCCTTTCCCATCCCAGAGCAGATATTCTTCCCCTAGAAGATCAAAGTTGGATTTTGGGTGTGATGATCCAATGCCTGGGTTGCCCCAGCAAAGTGGCTAAGAGCTGTCAATGATTTACTAGCTATGCCTCTTTTTGATAAAGACTGACTTATCCCCAAATAATCTTTCAAACTAGGGAAGAGTAGAGTAGGATGGTAATGCAAATGGATACGGAGAAGTTGCTTACCACTATAAAAAGCGAAACCTCATCTAAAATGTTGTTGTTTTTTAAAAAAAAAACAAAAACCCTAAAGGATAGGAATTGATGGATTTCTTCAAGTTCTTTCTAACTCACATATCAAAGCTCCTAATAAAATTGTGAAACATCAATTTCCATTTTTAGGAGGGCCAGAAAAATTATATTTGTAGCTCCATAATATATTTACAAATTTGTGAATCAGGCATTTTAAAGGGAAAAAATATATATTTGGCATGTATCCTTGTATTGAACCAATTGCTCACCTTGGATTGAAATTGAATTCAAGTTATCACATTTATTTACAATGATCAGTGAGGATAAATAAAAATAACAGTACTATTCTAGAGAAATTTGAGCTCTCATTTTTCATTTCTCTTTCTAAATAATTGTATGTTGTTATTTCGAATTGAAAAGAAAATAACAGTGTTCCAAAATGTGTGACATTTATAGACTTGTCAATAAGCCCCATTTGCACAATATGAAATATGTACTCCTCTTATTCTCAGCAGTGTTGCATCATGCTGGCAGTCCTACATTTAAAAAAAAAAAAAAAGAATTTCTTCAAGAAAATCTTCTGTACCAGACAAACAGTACTGCATAACAATAGAGAATAAAATGCTCATCATAGTGAATATCTAATTCGGAAATAAATATTTCAGATATATATACAGTACAATTACCTCCCTTGTAATATGAATTTAGCCAGCTTGTAATATAGAATGGGTTTATGAAGTAGCTAGCTATTGCTGTTTTCAGCAATAGTTTCTTCCAGTTCCAATTCTGTTGCCCTCCCATTAATAACAGAACTGGAATCAGAAGAAATTAATACACAAGATCCTGATTCTGTAATTAAATCCACTTTTTAAAATTAATATGCATACAGATCCCTCTCTACTCATGTCAAGTATCCTGTCCATTTCATGGCTGTAGAACCCTCAGAACAAAAGGATTGTCAATCACCACAAAGAGTCATTTCACTAAAACAGAAATTCTTGGCCAAAAGAAAGACTCAGACCACCTCTAGAACAATGGAAGAAGCTTCTTCTTTAAAGCTCCAACACACAAAGCCTCACCTACCATTCCTAGGCAGTGGCTTCCCATCAATCTGATCTGTTTATCTGAAATTGCCAAATTACAGGTGGGCATGAACTGTGATAGAATTAGCATTGAGAAAAATACGTTTAAAGTTGCTCCAATGTACAAAGGCTTCCCCAGTGTAATCAGTTCACACATCATGAAGCTGAGAATCAGAGACTACAGGATTTATTTACAGAGCAATCAGTTACTCAGGCAGGCAAACTCATTTAGAAGGCAACAATTTTGAAAATGCAAACATGCTTCAGAGGTGTGAAGAGCCTGGCATTGTGATATGTACAGTAGGTGGTGCCACAGGACTGTGTGAGTATTATCTGCCACGTGCAATTATAGTTTGGGCAGGGGTGGGTTCCTCCCGGTTCGGACTGGTTCTCCTGAACTGGTAGCAGCCTGCTGGTGATGTCATGATGACATCACCAAACCGGATCGGTTGGTGCCGGTCGGTGGGGGCCGCCATCTTTTTTTTTTATTTATTTTTTGAATTTTATTTATTTATTTTTCCTTCTGAGCATGTGCAGAAGCTGACTTCTGGCACTGTGCATGCGGTCGCCATCTTTTTTTCGGCTTTGTTTTTTTTTCCTTCGGATTTTCGGTTACTGTGCATGCGCGCGTGCGCGAAGTGTGTGCGCGCCTATGAGGCGCACCCACATGGTGCAGGAGGGAGCGAACTGGCAGCGAGGTAAGTTGGAACCCACCCCTGAGTTTGGGGGGTACATTTCATTATCTCAAGACCCAGTTTGTTATAGTGGTTAAGGCATCAGGCTGGAAATTAGGAGATCATGAGTTGTAGTCCCGGCTTAGGCGGAAGTCAACTGAATAAGTCACTCTTTCTTTCTCACCTCTAGGAAGAAAATAATGGAAAACCACTTCCAAAAATGTTGCCAAGAAAACGACAAGTCCAGAGAATCACCAGGAATCAAGACTGACTCAAAGATGAGTGAGAGATAGATACTGTAGATCAGAGTTTGACAGATACTGCTGTCAAACTCCCAGCCCGCGGGCCAGATGTGTCATGCACTGGCCACGGCCACACCCGATTTAGCGAAGGGGGAAAAAGTCCCGATACATCACATGATGCTGCCGTGACGACGTGAGTTTGACACCCCTGCTGTAGATCAATGTTTTCCAACCTTAGTCATTTTTAAGATGTGTGGACTTCAGTACCCAGAGTCCCCCAGCCAGCATGTTGGCTGGGGAATTCTGGGTGCTGAAGTTCACAAGTTTTAAAGTTGCCAAGTTTGGGAAACGCTAATCTAAGGCAGGACAGAGTAGTGACCTGTGACAGGACTGTCCTTTGAATTTAAAACACTCTCCCCAAAAAAGCTTTCCTTGACTGAGCTGTTGGATCTCTTTTCAGGGCCAGGCTTTTTCCATGTTTCAGGGTGTTATTGTTTTTTTGCTGCTCTTCTGTAGCATTTCCTTATTGCTGTTACTTTATAATAGATAAAAAGATTTAAATTCTCAGATGTTATGTAAGTGGCTTTGAAGGACTTTTGTCTGACAAGGGTTCTGAAAGAAAACTCAATAAACAAACACTGAGACAACTGTGAGGTGAATTACTCAATACATCACCTTTTCTTCTGTTCTACTCCTGCTGGCATAGAAACCCTGGATTGCAGCTGCTTTCTTTTTTTTTACAGACAAGGCCTGACTTCAGAGGCCTTTTCATATGGTCTGTTTCTTCAGCAGGCACATGGCTGACTTGCCTTTTTCCCCTTCACATCTCAGAAGTCTTAGCTCGTGAGCAAAAACCAAGGATAGGTAGTCGACTCCAAAATGAGAGGGCCAATTAGACTTAGTGGTTGAGGCACCATGCTAGAAAGCGGGAGACTGTGAGTTCTAGTCCTGCCTTGAGCCGAGGTGGCGCAGTGGTTAGAGTGCAGCACTGCAGGCTACTTCAGCTGACTGCTATCTGCAGTTCGGCGGTTCAAATCTCACCGGCTCAAGGTTGACTCAGCCTTCCATCCTTCCGAGGTGGGTAAAATGAGGACCCAGATTGTTGGGGGCAATATGCTGACTCTGTGAACCGCTTAGAGCGGGCTGTAAAGCACTATAAAGCGGTATATAAGTCTAAGTGCTATTGCTTAGGCATCAAAGCTGGCTGGGTGACTTTGAACCAGTCACTCTCTCTCAGCCCAACCCACCTCACAGGGATGTTGTTGTGGGGAAAATAGGAGAAGGAAGCAGTATTAGGTATGTTTGCCATCTTGAATTACTTGTGTAGTAATAAAGATGGGAATAAAAAATAAAACAAAACAGATAAAATATAATAAAATGTCTTGCTCAATCTGAATGGCAAATATAGACTCTCCAAGATCCAAGCAGGAGTTGAATACCAATTTCCAGCCTGTGATCAATGTCCTATCCAACTTGCAAACAGTTCAGAATGGCCTTGATTCCTCTCCCAAGATCTTCCACTAGACACTGGCCTTCATTTCTTTCCTTAGTGCAGAGCATACACAAAGTCTTCCCTCTAATCCAGTGTTTCTCAACCTTGATGACATTAAGACGTGTGGACTTGAACTCCCAGAATTCTCTAGTCAGCCTTGCTGGCTGGAGAATTCTGGAAGTTGAAGTCTACACATTTCTGTTCTAATGAGAAGGGATTGGAGGGATGAGAACTTTCTGTTATCCTTGCAAAAGAGACTCATTGTGTTCCATGCAGGCTACTTTTAAACAAGCTTGGAAAGTGGCATTTTGGAAGAGAATCACTGCTCCATTTGGCCTTAAGAAAAATCATCTCTCACTATTCCACAATGAAACGTTGAGATACCCACTGATTTTATAAAGTCTCCTTTGCTATTTTGAAGTGAGGGCAGGCTTATGTTTTTCCCAGCTCCCTTACTGATCACTAACTGAAATTCCATTGCAATCTATGCTATCTGGGAATAAGACCTCTTAAACTTAATAAAAATTCTAAGTAAGTGTACACAGTTGAATGATGGAATACAGATAGTCCTCAACTTACAACAGTTCATTTAGTGACTGTTCAAAGTTACAACAACCCTGAGAAAAGTGACTTATGACCGTTTTTTCACACTTATGACCATTGCAGCATTCCCATAGTCACATGATCAAAATTCGGATGCTTGGCAGCTGGTTTGTACTTATGACCGTTGCAGTGTCCTGGGATCATGTGATCACCTTTTGTAACCTTCTAATAAGCAAAGTCAATGGGAAAGTCAGATTCACTTAACAACCATGTTACTAACTTAACAACTGCAGTGATTCGTGGTGGCGCAGTAGTTAGAATGTAGTATTGCAGGCTAATGCTGCTGAGTGCCGACTGCCAGCAGTTCAACAGTTCGATTCTCACCAGCTCAAGGTCGACTCAGCCTTCTATCCTTTTGACTTTTGAGGTCAGTAAAATGAAGTCCCAGATTGTTGGGGGCAATATGCCGACTCTGTAAACTGCTTAGAGAGAGCTATAAAGCACCATGAAGTGGTATATAAGTGTAAGTGCTATTGCTAGGCGCTATTCAGTTGTGGCAAGAAAACTTGTAAAGTGGGGAAAAATTCACTTAACAAATGTCTCAGCAACAGAAAGGTTGGGCTCAGTTGTGGTTGTAAGTCGAGGACTACCTGTAGAGAGTTCTCTTACCATTCTTTGTGATGTCCTCCTCACAGTTCTCCTGAATTTCATCCCATTTTTATCTAATCAAAACAATTCCCTGACTCCTTAGCCCAGGGGTGTCAAACTTGATTTCATTGACAGCCACATCAGGGTTGTGTTTGACCTTGGGAGGGCATGGCCAGCTCAACATCACTCATGTCGGGGGCACCTGTGGTGGCCCAAATGCTCTGCCAGCAAAAACGGGCTCCCGAGCTCCATTTTTGGCTGCGATGGCTTCCTGCAACCCTCTGCCAGTAAAAACGGAGCTCAGGAAGGCCATGTGTGGCCCGCGCGAGCTCCATTTTCGGTTGCGATGGCCTCCTGCAACCCTCTGCCAGTGAAAACGGAGCTCGGGAGAGCTGCATGCGGCCCTCCTGAGCTCTGTTTTCGCTGGAAGAGGGACCGCGGGCCGGTCCTTCACTGTTTCCACTGCTTTACCCCATGGGCCAGATTGAAGCACCCCATGGGCCGGATCCGGCCCCCGGGCCTTGAGTTTGACACCCCTGCCTTAGCCAAACAAAAAGGATTTACTTCATAGCAAGCACACTATCCAACAGCACTGGCAGCATTAATGTGCCGGATTATATAGAAAAAAATAGTTCCCAGCTGAGCTGCACCTCTTCACCCTCCAACTAAAAAAGAGATTGCTACTGCATCGTAATTGCTTTTGATGAGATCCAAACACTTGCCTGATTCTTTCTTCAGCTGTTGTCCCCATTATTATATGTTCTACTATGAGTCCTGGCAAAACCGTGTATATTTTCAAAAGATAAATTCAGTCTAGATAGTTAATTATTTGATCTTTAAGTCCACCAAACAATGACAACACTATCATGCCCTAGTGATAAAAGCCAGAAAACAGGCCTGTAAACCATTAACTTTTCTTCTAAGCTGCAAATTCTCCAATTCTTTGGCTTCCAGCCACCTATAGAAATGTCATTTTCTGTCAGTCAGAGATAGAATTTGTTTCATCTGATGTTGGAAGGGCAGAGTAGGGGGGTAACATCTTTAAAATAGTTTTTCTAGTCCGCAGACTTCATTTAAAATAAAAAGAATGTTTAAATAAGATTCATGAATTTTCAACATTCAGATCAGAAAAAAAACACATAATTATAAGGCTATTCTTCAAAGCCGTTCATCTTCAATATTCTTTATGTTTGTTCTACAATAAAAGTGGCAAATCTCAGATGAAAAACGTCTACTTCATAAACCAGCATTTAAGGGTTTAAAAAAAAAAACTGGGAACCAACATAATCCTCTCTATCATTTATTACTCTTTTCAAGTACTGGCTTTAGCATTTCACCCTAAGAATTTCAAACCAAGGTATCCCTTTTCATTCAAAATGGTGAATGTTCCCTTAATATTAATTTGCTAATTAGGCTCCGATATTTCCATTTCATCCTGGTTTAAGCTTCCACTTAATAAGCTGGCATTAAATGACAAATCATGGATTCCCTTTCATAAGTAAGTGTAATGGTATGTCCATGGCCTGGTAAGAAATCAAGAATTGGTGGAAAACAGACATGTATATAGTTGTTTGGGAATCTGGAAGTTAATCTGCTGGACTGTAAAAGGATATTAGAACAATTAATCAGCGAAACAACTTGCCTCCAGAAGTTGTAAATGCTCCAACACTGGAAGTTTTTAAGAAGAGATTGGATAACCATTTGTCTGAAATGGTATAGGGCAGTGATGGCGAACCTATGGCATGTGTGCCACAGGTGGCACGCGGAGCCATATCGGAGGGCACGCAAGGCATTGACCTATGTCAGCTCCAGCGCGCATGCGCGCGCTGGCCAGCTGATTTTCGGCCTTGGGGAAGGCCGTTTTCACCCTCCGGAGGCTTCAGGAGGCTTCCCTGAAGCCTCCGGAGTGCGAAAAACGGCCCAACGGGCAAACCGGAAGTTCAGAAAAACAGACTTCCGGTTTGCCCGTTGGGCCATTTTTTGCACTCCAGAGGCTTCAGGAGGCTTCCCTGAAGCCTCTGGAGTGTGAAAAACGGCCCAACTAGTAAACCGGAAGTCCGTTTTTCCGAACTTCTGGTTTGCCCATTTGGCCATTTTTCGCCATCCCAGGCTTCAGTGAGGCTTGTGCGCATGCGTGGGGGGAAGCGTGGGGGGTTGTGCGCATGCGCAGGGGGCAGCACGGGGGTTGTGCGCATTTGCGAGGGGAGGGAATGGGTGTGGGCACGTGCACGCATGCACACACCCTTTTGGCACCCAAACCAAAAAAGGTTCGCCATCACTGGTATAGGGTTACCTGCCTAAGGAGGGTGTTGGACTAGAAGACCTCCAAGGTCCCTTCCAACTCTGTTATTCTATTCTATATTAGAAAGAGATTGGAGAAGCCTCTGTTCTAACCAACTTAAAGATGAATTGGACTCTAAAATTTTGTTGAAGCTTCTGTAACCTACTCTCTTTTCTTCTTCATAAATCTTGTCCAAGATGACTTTGTCAGAATCTTGGTAAAGCTGGTTGCCAAGAGTCTGGTAACAACAGAAAATTATTTACCAAGAATTTATGATACAGCCCTGTTCATCCTAAACTACAGTTCCCAATTTCAATAAACTTAAATTTAACAGACTAGTGGGAATCAAAGAGAAGCTGCTATTGCTGAATATCTACTAAGTCTGCAAGTACCTCAGCTATGATGACTAATCTAATTTAAGTTATGATGTCATTACGTAAATAACAAAAACACATCAGTTGCATCAATGTGCCATTTGTATAACAAAGTCATTGTACCACTGATGTAATGTGTCCTTTATGTGATTATATCAATATGCAGTGACATCCACGTCACATCAGATGTAACAGTCTTGTCCATTTTAGGAAAATTTGTCTGTTGCATAACAGAGCATCCATTCAATGAATATTTATAGCCCAAAATATAATGGTGAGTTAGACACTGGAATCCATTGTTTGATTATCAATTTCAAAGAAAATGTTAAGTTTAAAAGAGAAACCAAGATTTAGATCCTTCAGGCTTGAATATGAAGTGAGCTTTCAAATGGTGGTTTATAATCTCATGAATGCTATGCTAAAACTGGTTTAGGTAGTCCAAACTGGTCTTTTTTACTTTCTTCAAAATACTAGTGATCTCTCAAAGGAAGACCACAATGTCTGACGACTGTAATTCTGAGCTCAATTAAGAGTCATAATGTGAGGACTACCTGTAAAGCTAATGTAGTTTTCATTAGCAAAGATGCACACTGTAATAAGAATTAACATAAATTAATGCATGAGCACATAGCACTTCAAATAACTTTCAATCAATGTATATGAATATAGCATTCATTTACACACATTAAACAGGTGCATAGCCCCTCCATAAGCAAGCCATATCCATATTTTAACATCTCTCCAGTTGCAGTAACTATGCTAATGTCGAGCCCCAGTCCGGGACTCGACATTCCTGGGGGGGAGAGGCGACGGAAGATGCGGCTGGGGGCAACTTACATAGCCCTGACAATGACAGGAAGGCCACTACAAGCAATAAATGGCAGCGGGCAGTCTCCATGGGGTCTGCGGCTCACGGTGGGGCACTGGCACATGATGTCATGCCAGCCCTGATCAGTTGCGACACCTCACCGGGCAGGCCATTTGAACAGAATGCCGCACAGCCGAGGGGGGAGGGATTAGGAATCGCCGGATCGTGGCTAGGTGCAGGGCGGGATAGATATAAGGGCGCTGGAAGACAGACACTTCCAGCGCTGGCTTTATGCTTATTGTACTCGTCGTGTACTGAGGACCGGATTTGCAGCGGGATTAAAGCTTGTTGGCAGCACGACAACTCAGCTCCTGAGTCTTTGTATATCTCGCACTGGTCCGGCTTAGACTGGCTGAGAGAAAGCCAGCGCTGCCTTTATTTGTCTGCTTGCGTGAAGTGCTTGAGGTGAGGATGCTGTGGGATGGCGGAAGGGATGGCCACGGAGGAGTTGGCAGAGTTGGCACCGGAGGCTGTGGCGGATGAGAAGGAGGTGGAGGCGGAGGACTACTACCGGTTCTGTGGGCGTGGCTTATTTTGTGGGTGTGGTTTGATGGTCAACTTGACGTCACTCACGCCCATGCCCACTCACATGACCCCCCACCAAGCCACACCCACAGGAAAAGGTAGGAAAATTTCCCCTCCTTTAGCGGCCCCGCCCTGCCCCATCCCCTGCCCCATCTGCCACCCCCAAATTGCGCCCCACTGAGAGACGTGCATCTCACCAGAGACTGGCAGCTCCATCGCGTCTCTCAGCCGTTGCGTGCAAGGCGAGAAGTTGTTAATTGCCTCGCACTCACGAGAAGTTTTTTTACTTTGCAAGGTTTTTCCCTGCACGCAACGGCTGAGAGATGACCCGGAGCTGCCAGTCTCCGGTAAGATGCATGTCTCGCAGCTCTCCCTCCCCATCTGCCACCCCCAAATTGCACCCCACTGCGAGACGCACATCTCTCCCACCCCACCCACCACCCACCCCGCTTCCCTTTTACCTTTGTTTAACGCACCCCGCTTCCCTCCCCAAACCTCGGGAAGTGGCCGCTCCCATCCTCGCGGCCTGTGGAGGAAGAAGTCTCCATGCTGCAAAGCCCTCGCGGAGGCAGGAGGCGGCGGTTTCATTTGCTGCCGGCGAGCTGCGGCCGGCGAGCAGCAGAGTGAGTAAGACAGCGATCTGCCGGCTGCCTCTAATCTGCAGTTTACTTGTGAGCACGTTTACTCGTGAGCATGGTATGAGAAGTTGTTCTTTACTTTGCAAGGTCTTTCCCTGCACGCAACGGCTGAGAGATGCGACCGGGGACCAGTTCGGGGGCATGGCCAGCCAGAGATCACTACCGGTTCGGGGAACCACGCCAAATTTCTGCTAATGGTTCTCCTGAACTGGTCCGAACTGGCAGCAACTCACCACTGGTGCAGTTGCTAAATTTTTGTTGAAATTTGAAATGGAAGAACAAGTAAAACAGTTTATGATAAAATGGTCTACAATTTTGGACATAATATACTGATGGAACAATGGGAAAATATGTGGCCGAAAGGACTGAAATTTACATTATGTTATAATTTTAAAATATTTTTTTATGAAATGATGTACCATTTGTACATAATTCCAGAAATGTTATCTAGAATGTATATAAATGTATTTAAAATTTATGTTAGAAATATGCAACCCATTTCATCATATCTGGAGAAATTGGAAAAAAAAAAAAGCCAGAAAATTTTGGGTTCAAATACATACAGTGAAACAAAGAATTTTAAAGATTAACTTTCAGTTGAAACCAGAATTCTTCTGGTTTGGAACTAATGGATAGACAATTAGAGAAATGGAAAACTTTTGTATATATGGTAATTGTTGCAAGATTATTATATGCACAAAAGTCCAGAATCACCTCATAGGGGAGATGGGCAGCATAAAAAATTAATTAATTAATTAATTAATTAATTAATTAATTAATTAATTAACAACAGAAAAATGGCTGGTGAGGATGACAGAATTAGCAATGATGGAAAAATTGACTTGTTTGGTTAGAGAAAGGACAATAACTATAAGTGATTGGAAACCTCTTCTGGCATTTTTGCGAAAAAAAAAATTGATTTATGGATTTGATGATTAGAAAGGGTAGACTATGGAAAGAAGGGGAAAAAATACTTGTAACCGTAGAGAAGAGGCTAAACTATTAATGTAACTGCTATTAAGAAGACCAGTCTTCCCTTCTTTATAATTTTTTTCTATCCTTTTCTTTGTCTTTTCTATTTCCCACTTTACACTTTTTGTCACTTACTTATTTACTTTTTTTTTTACTTTTCTTTTTCAAAATTTGTATTGTTTTTATTCTTTTAAAAATTATTTAATAAAAATTATATGTGTCTCTCTCTCTGTGTGTGTGTGTGTGTGTGTGTGTGTGTGTGTGTGTAATTCCCAAACGATTTCCTCAAGTCATTAATGCTGCCTTAATGCTGTGGTGCAATTTGTTTGTACACATCATTCAATTAACCAGAGATCTCTTGTATTACCTTATTGTCTTCTCCTAAGATAACCAGTGAGACAGAAATCCAGTAATAATGCAAAAAGAATCAATAAGAGCCTGGCAAATAAAACATTTAAACTGTGTTTGACCAAGCACAAGAAATTAAAAAAAATATATACAAAAAGGTCATGACTACACAACTCTTTCTCTCTCCACATTTTCAAATCAATTATTCATAGGTGTAATATAGCATAGTTCAACTGTTCCGTGTTAAATAGGTCTACATCCCTGGATACGTTGACAATGATTTAATTCGCATGTTAACTCGGAAATAAATCTCACTGCCCTGTTAGGGTTTATTTCTTGGTAGGAATGCAGAGGATTGCAGCGTGAGTGAATTTAAATGGTATAAAATGATACAAAACAAACCTGGCTTTTTAGCTAAAAACAAAAAAAAAAACCTGGCTTTTTAGCTAACAGTACCCATTTCACAGATGATGCGACTGAAGCTCCAATTTAAAAAGCTGCTGGTTTGCTAAGGCTGATCAGACTGAGCTAGATATTCTGGTACATTAGATCTCCTAACTACTTCTCCTACATTTCAAAGCTGTAAACGTTTTAACCAAGATATGGTGACATTGTAATTACAACATTTGTTCCAATACTGAGGGGGTGGAGTGTGTGTGTGTGTGTGTGTGTGTGTGTGTGTGTGTGTGAGGGGGGGGGGGGGGGGAGAGAGAGAGAGAGAGAGAGAGAGAGAGAGAGAGAGAGAGAGAGAGAGAAACTGTTTTTGTTTCACTTTGAATGTAAAGCACCTGACTTTTCAAGCAATTGTGATTGTGATTATGGATTTTTGGAAAGCCCACCCAGATCTCTTCAATGCACGGCTGCTGTGCCAAACATGCTAAGTCGAAAGGCATAAGGAGGAGAAAACCTTTCATTTGCTGGTTGCTAGGGAACCACTCCCTTTGCCTGCTTAAGAACGGCCGCCTCACTGTCCAATCTGATTTTCAAGTACTGCAAATGGCAACGGCAGAGTCAGAAGGGAAAGGAGGCAACTGGGTGGTGTTCAAGGAGGAAATCGTGATTATGGTTTTTAAAATCTGATGTATTCTTTAATTAGGCTTGCAGAGAGACTGTGGTTTCAGGAGATATATCTGTTAGTTATTCTCTGGTGAATACCCTAAATATTGGAAGCTGGCTTTGCTAGAGGAATGATAGTTGGCACTTGTTTTACTTTGTTATTGTGCAAAAAAAGAGCAGAAGGGTAGAAAGGGGTGGCAAAGCAACTCAGACGTACATGGTGTTATTTTGATTCACCAAGCAAAACCATCCACATTGTTGTAGGAACATTTTAAAAAGATCCTTGTGCAAGAACGCTAGGTCCATACTATCTACTAAGCCAGTGGTTCTCAACCTTCCCAATGCCGCGACCCCCGCCCCGCCACCGCGACCCCCTCCCCGCCCCTCCCCGTCCCTCCCCGCGTGCGATGAGGTGACAAATGGGGTGTGGCGGGCTAGCGCGCGCTTAGGTGACCCCTGTGAAAGGGTCGTTCGACCCCCAAAGGGGTCACGGCCCACAGGTTGAGAACCGCTGTACTAAGCCATCAAGGCTAGTAAACTATGATTCAGGACTTAGCATGCTGCATGAAGGCTGTCTGTGGCAAATCGACAGACGTAGGGTGGTTAAAGCACCAGGTTTGAAAGTGGGAGATGGTGAATTCTAGTTCTACCTTAGGCACGAAAGTTGTCTGAGTGATTTTTGTTATGTTCTAACTGTGTTGCATGGTTCCAACCAGGTCCAGCGTTTGAGCGGGAAAATGCTCAAACGCTATTGGCTGGTCTGTCTGACATCTCCCTATAAAAGGGCTAGCTGTCAGATTGCTCTTTGTTTTTTTCTGACATTANGACCCGACCCGGGAGAAATGGGACTCCTACATGCGGCGATTCGACTGCTTTCTAGAAGCGAACGATATGCTGGGTCTGACCGACAACCGCAAAAGAGCTGTGTTCTTGAGTCACTGTGGCCCCGAGGTGTTTGACACCGCGGAGTCGTTGTCAGACCCAACTCCAGTCCAGAGCATTCCGTGGCAAGTTCTTCAAGCAACGCTGAAGACCCACTACGCGCCCACCCCGTCCAAGGTCGTCCGGCGCTATGAATTCAGGCAGCGGATGCAGCAAGAGGGTGAAACTATAAATCAATACATTGCCGCCCTGCATAAAGCATCCGGGCACTGTGAATTTTGCGACCTCGACGACATACTTTTGGACCAGCTCATTTGTGGCGTGCAGGACATCCGCCTGCAGCGCCGGCTCCTGGCCAGGCCAAACCTTACTCTGGCCGCCGCCTTGGACGAAGCCAGGGCTGCGGAATCCTCGACAAAGGCTGCCGAGTCCTTGCATCGGTTCGCGGCCGCCAAGAAGGAGCCCAGACCTCTGCCTGCGGTACACCAGGGCGACCTTGATGACCCAGAAAGCAGCGACGATGACGTCTGCCGCACCGACAGAATGCGCATGCCACCCCAAAGGGACTCTCCCGCTGTCTGTGCCAGCTGCGGGGGGCGGCATCCGAGGGCATCATGCCGTTTTAGGGACGCTATCTGTCAGCGGTGTGAAAAGCGCGGGCATTTGGCGCGCGTCTGCCGCGCCATTTTGCCGAAGGACGCGGATGCGCAGAACAACTTCAGGGGAGACCCGTCAAATCGCTCCCGGCGCGTTG
>QLTV01000392.1:1969982-1980577 GCA_003457575.1 Thermophis baileyi
TCGTCGCCACTGTTAGATAGTGGGTAGAGATGACAGGAGACAGACTTCCAAAGCAGCTCTTTATTTCAGCTCTTGTGTAAGCAACCAGCAAAGAGCAGTCTGACAGCTTGCCCTTTTATAGGGAGCTGTCAGACAGACCAGCCAATAGCGTTTGAGCTTTTTCCCGCTCAAACGCTGGACCTGGTTGGAACCATGCAACACAGTTGANCTCCCCCCCCTCAATAACTGGAAGAAAAGTGTTAGATAGTGGGTAGAGATGACAGGAGACAGACTTCCAAAGCAGCTCTTTATTTCAGCTCTTGTGTAAGCAACCAGCAAAGAGCAGTCTGACAGCTTGCCCTTTTATAGGGAGCTGTCAGACAGACCAGCCAATAGCGTTTGAGCTTTTTCCCGCTCAAACGCTGGACCTGGTTGGAACCATGCAACACAGTTGAAACAGTTAGAACATAACAGAATGTGCCTGTCTCAAAGCTACCCAGTGAGGTTCCTAGGGATTAGAAGTGGGTCTAAGTCAAACCAGGTCAGAGAATAATGTTGTATCACCCTGACAAGTATGACTTAATTTTAAGCCTATCTAGTAATCCGTTCAGTAAACAATTCCTTAATAGATAAATTAACCCAAACTCGTTCCTATTCACTCCCCAAAATCAGAATAACAACACTGCTAATGGGAGGGCAGATCTATACAGATATCAGTTTAATATGCCAGCTTAAATTTATTCATTATTGCTTTTAAGCCAGAATCCTGAGAATTTTTAAGGCACTTTAACCAAAATCTTCTTTCCCTTCCTTGAAAGAGTTTGCCTCATCCACCACTGGAACAGTTTTCCCCAGCCCTCCACTATCCAGATCTAAGAAATATGAATTTACTATCTAAGGAAAATAAATTTGCCACGGGTATTGATGGGATTCCAACTTTGAGGAAACATGTTAATTGTGAAAAATACCTACTAGATATTACTCAGAATATACAGTTTCAATAATTCAGAGCTTGTCATCACATGAAAGGATTATATATATATTGATTTATCATCTGATGTGACATTGGAAATTGTTTAATGCTCTGTCCCCCTTTTTTTTTTTAGGCAAAACCATTTTGGCTTCATCTTATTTTCTCTTCCAAGGGAGATTTACCTTGCTGCTTTTGAAATGGTCCTTCCAATGTATCATTAACCCCCCCCCTTCTTTACAAAAACCTACAGGCAATGAATAATTGCCTTGTAGATTAATAATGTTAAATTACAAACAGCTGACTGCTTTTTAAAATGGTTACTTTAAACATTATTCTGCTATTAGGGCTTATTGTGATGGTAAAATTAGCTTTGGGAATAGTAGATATTTTCAGAGCTTGGGAAAAATATATTCTTCAAAGATCAAATCACCATTGGACATAATTCCTTCCTGTGGGAATTTTTCTTACCTTAATACGAAGTGAAGCTGGAGACAGCCATGTTGTTCATGGGGAAATAATATAACCCTGTTTACAACGATGCTGCTGGACTTATGCGAGTTAGAAACCCACTGATTGGTGACAAAAAGAATTTTACTCTCAGCAAGAACAAAGTAACCTCTCTATAATAGAAATGATTGCATAAAAGCAGTAGTATTATTCATCCAGCTTTTTTAGAAAGGTTATGATTCTCACATGACAGGAACAATTTTGGATCCACTCAAGCAGCCTTCTGGAACTGTTGCAAACACTATGTCCCTGGTCCTATACTTATCTGTTTAGGGAGCAACTAGATATAGTCTGCAATTAATGATCTTATGTAGTTCAACTTTTCAAGAATTTCAGTGGCATACGAGAGGGAACGGATAATGGATCTAGAGGCAGTCAGGGTGCTGCGGAAGAATGATTTACTGTGATAGGTTGCCCTCTAAAGGGTAGGTTATTCTGACTCATTTGTCCTGCTCTTTTAAGTTATTGTGAGACTCAATCTGTTTGTCTCTTTGCCTGTGCATATGTGCACACCACACATGTGTATGTATATATATACATACATGCACATCAGGGGTGGGTTCCTCCCGGTTCGGACCGGTTCTCCCGAACCGTTAGCGGCCCACTGGTGATGTCACGATGACGTCACCGAACCGGATCGGTCGGTGCCAGTCCGTGGGGGCCGCCATCTTTTTTTTATTATTATTTTTTTTCCCGATTTTTTTTTGAATTATTTTTGAATTTTTTTTCCTTCTGAGCATGCGCAGAAGCCTTCTTCCGGCACTGTGCATGCGGTCACCATCTTTTTTTTGGCTTTGTTTTTTGTTTTTATTTTTTTGGATTTTTTGTTACTACATATACACGCACGCGCAAAGCGCACGCACGCCCATGAGGCGCGCCCACGCGGCACAGGAGGGAGCGAACCGGCAGCGAGATAAGTTGGAACCCACCCCTGATACACATACACACACACACACACACACACACACACACACACACACACACACACAGGCTATAAGAGATTCAAAGTCTTACCTTTGGAAACAATAATTTATGTGCATAATTATGAGAGGAAAAAATCTGACAATTGCTACTTACCCAGACAATTTTTCAAGTCATGAATCAATGGACATGACTGAAGGTGGCATATGGTACTAATGATGTTAACATTAACATGTTAATATGTGAACATTTCCCTGTTAGATTTTGACCCTCATCTCTCAGGCTTTTTCAGAGCTGGGTATTTGAATAGATAGACTGAGCAATAATTGACTGAAAGGTCTCCTTGCAAGGTCAAGACCCATATTGCATGTATGTAAGATCCAGAGATCATGGGGATGATGTGAAACAAATACGGATTGTTTTTAAGGCACACTGGGGATGATTTGCAGATGGAAGAGTTGCTTACTTGGCAGAGCAACATAGCTAGATCCTTTCCTGATTTCTTCCCAAGAGATTTAAGTTAATTTAAGGAATTTAGTTCTTTAGCAAGAATTCATACTGTGTCGCACTGACTGTACCAAGGCTTGGCTTTACCTTACAGACCTTAACAAGGCTGAAACTTGGCTAAAATACTTGACACACTCAAAACAGCAAATCTTGATAAGAATCTCTATTGCAAATTAGGGGGGTGGGGAAGCCATAAGTTGATTTCCCTCTATTGGTATGAGAATTCAACACTACCTTGATGGCTAACTTGACTGCTCTGACTAAAGAAAAAAACACAAACACCTTTACTTCGACTTGGAAACCACTTCTGGACTTTGTGCTTGAGTTGGAAAAAGATGAAACTTTGACCTTGGGTTTTACTGATTAGATAGATTTGTTGTTACAGAAATGGCTAGTTTCTATTATTATGAAAAAGTAAAAAGTTGAGCGTAGATCTTAATGCCTTATTCAACTGCACCAAAGGAGTCGGAAGTCAACGCCTTTTTTTTCTTTTCCCCTTCCTTTCCCCCACTGTTCACTTCCCTTTTTCCTTCCCTAATTTCCCTAATATTTGCTTTTGTATTCTCTTTGTATGTTACATTATAAACTAATAAAACTATATACATAGAGAATTCGACACTACCTTACAGGTAGTCCTCAACTTATGATCACAATTGAGCCCAAAATTTATGTTGCTAAGTGAGAAATTTGTTAAGGGAGTTTTGCCACATTTTACAATTTTTCTTGTCACATTTGTTAAGTGAATCACTTCAATCACTTGTTAAATTAGTAACTCGGTTGTTAAGTGAATTGGGCTTCCCCATTGACTTTGCTTGTCAGAAGGTCGCAAAAGGTGATCACATGACCCCAGGACACTGCAACCGTCATAAATATGAAACAGTTGCCAAGCGTCTGAATGTAAATCATGTGACCATGGGGATGCTGCAACTGTCATAAGTGTGAAAAATGGTCATAAGTCTCTTTTTTCAGTACCGTTGTAACTTCAGTCACTAAACGAACTGTTGTAAGTATTTCTTTGTTTGAATCTGTAGTGTTTTTTCTGCCTGGTTTCGTTCCCTTCCCATGGACTCTTTGCTTTAATGTTTCAGTGATATGGCTTAGTGTAGACCAGTGGTTCCCAACCTTTTTTTGGCCATGCCCCACCTAAGCATCTCTAAAATCCTGATGCCCCCCCCCCGTGACAGATACCATATTTTTCGGACTATAAGATGCATCAATGTATGAGACGCACCAAGATTTCGAAGAGGTAAGTAAGAAAAAAAAAGTTTTTGCCCTCCCCCAGCTCCCAGGAGCACGCTGCAGACTTCCCAAACCCTCTGCGCACCCCGTTTTTGTGAAAATGGGCCATTTTTTGCCCATTTTTTACAAAAATGGGGGCGTTTTGCCCTCCCCCAGCCCCCAGGAGCACTCTGCAGACCTCCCAAACCTTCTGTGCACCCGTTTTTGCGTGTGGCAGGGCTTTGGGAGGCCAAAAATGGCTGTATTCAGTGTATAAGACGCACCAACATTTCCACCCTCTTTTGGGGGGGGGGAAGTGCGTCTTATACTCTGAAAAATATGGTAATTCTTACTATTCAAAAAGTGAACTCCTACTCATGCGGAGGAAGCCTAAAAGGCCATTAACTTGGTTTAAACAAGGTTCCAATTGCCCCCATTAAAAATCAAATTGCCCCCCTGTGGGGCATGGGCCCCATGTTGGGAACCACTGGTGTAGACCCATGCCTTACATACTGTATCTTGGCTTTAGAAAAAAGCCATGGCTGAAGTTATACAGTGTGTGTCTCAAAATGATAGAGCTAGGACATCATTTCACCACTATAACACCTTTAACAGGGTTTCTTAGATTATCCCCAAATATAGTTAAAATGCTATCTCAGTCCCACACAGGAGGACACTTATTTTGGTAGGAGTCAGGGGTGGGTTCCACTTACCTTCCCCACTGGTTCTCATCGTGACATTTTGTGCGATGCGAACCACCGGCGAGCGCTGCTACCGGTATGCCCATACCAGGCCGAACCGGTAGCATTTCACCCCTGGTAACACCTTGTGTTAATCTCCCCAATTTTCAGCTAATGCTTGGGCTGGCCCTAATCAGAAAGTGTGATTTTCCTATTAAGCCAGTCTAGAGAACTACAGTTAGAAGATGTTGGTTCTGATTACTTGGGTCCACAATTCCCACACTAACTTATGAAACTCCATAGACCTCTGGTTACGTTGTTTTTGTTTTTGTTTTTGTTTTTGTTGTTCTTCTTGTTGTTTGTTATTATTATTATTGTTATTAATGTTACTATCATTATTTTACTTTCTTCCTTCTTTATTTTTTACATTCACTTTCCAACCTACTGTTGTTGTTTTATGCGTTGCATCTAATTCCTTATTCTTTTGGTCTATGACTGTAAATATAATAAATAAAGTTTTGAAGCTGAGTTCTTGACATAACTAATATTTCTGCTCTGAAAACCTTTGACTCTTGGTTTAACTCTTATAAGTTGCCAGATTTTGGTGGGGGGGAAGAGAGTTCCTAAAATGGCATATATGAACCCTCTCAAATTTCCTTCAGCTCACTTACTATTTTTTGGGTGATGACCCATGGAGTGAAATTAGCTTTGAGAACTGATTAAGCAAATCATTTTAGCAGGAAGCAGGAAATACTTTTGGGGAAGATTGCTGGCTGAGAACTAGAGTAACTTGTGCCAAATTTTACGTAGGAATATGGACCTGAAAATTAATATATCAAAAACCAAGGTAATTTGGTTTTGGCACAGAAAATGAAACAGACAATTTCGAATTATAATTACATTGGGGAAAAACAGATTCATTTGTGTGCCTTAGCAGTATGTTTAGCTGTATATATGTAGCTGTATTTCCTTTTCTTATCTCTCGCTTTTTTACTTGATTGGTTGGTTTTATTTTCTACACTTTTGCTTTACAAAAAACAGCTTTCCTCAAAATGATGATATTTATGTAAGTGATTTAGCCATTGATGTATTATATAATAATTATTAGCTATTACCTATTGATATATGCTCACCCACACCAAATTCTCCTATAAAGGGCCATTAAAATTAGATGAATATCTTCCTGATGACTACAAAGAATAACAACACTGGAATCTTAATCAAACAATAAGATAAAATTAAACTGATAATATGTCCCTTAGTATCTTTCAGCTGTCAACTTTTTTTGAGAAACTGGACTTGCGTTAGGGATCCAGTTAATAATGGTAATTGATTTTCAAGAATGCCATTTCCTTGCCTTCCTAGAAAGAACACTTGCTTTCAGGGTGCTGCCGAGTAACCGCTACCCTCTCTTATCCATGTCACATGAATAAGGAAGCCAGGAGGAGTTTGAATTAAGAAAATACTGCTTTTGACAGCAGTGTTTTGTAAGATCTTAACTTGTTTATCAGTGTATACATTTTTATTTAAGATGTATAACAAGGACCATGGGGCAAACGTGTATTTCTTTTTTTAAAAAATATATAATTTTCATTTATCAACTTATCAAAATATAAATACAGTGGGAAAGTGGGGGAAGAGTCCTTCGGGAGTTGGGTGGCATATAAATTTTATAAAATAAATAAAATAAATAAATAAGGGAATGGGGAAAAGAGAAGGGGGGGAAAAGAAAAAATAGCATTAATTCCAAGTCTTTTCAGCGCAGTAGAATAAAGGTAACATTACAGCCTCAACTTTTTACTTTTGCATACTTAGTATATCCTGATTTAGTATATGTTACTAATTTCTATAACAACAAACATATCTAATCAGCAAATCCCAAAGTCAGTTTCATTTTTTCTGTCCCAAGCACACATTCTACAAGCAGTTTTCAAGTGGAAATGAAACTGGATGTATTATTTTCTTTGATTAAAGCAGTTAATTTGGCCACCACCGCAGCATATATTATATTTCTTAAAAGCACATGTCTGTAATTCTATATAGTATATCTGTAAAACACAAATCTGCATGTTCACCTAATGTCGTTATTAGCACTACACAATTCTTCATTACAGAATCTGGTCTATTTAAGAGGACTAAGCCAGAGTCCCTGGTTCATAGAGAAGTTTATGAAAAGCATGTTGGTACTGTACTGTGAATTCAGTGCCAACTCTTTAGCATGAAATGATCACATAGGGTGAGGGAAGAACAAATCGTTAGGGACACAGGCTCCCCTCTTTGTCCCTTTGCTTACTCCTTATCTAAGACCTCATTCACTTCATTCAGCCTTCCTTGCCAGATTCACACATATAGAGCACATGCTCTCTGACTCTCCTTCGGTCAGGATGCTGTTAACCAGGTACCAGGCTTTGCCTTTTCCTGTAATTTTTTCCTTTGATTAACTCTTTCTCTTATAACTACAAGACCTGTTTCAGTGCACCTTGCTCAGGTTAGAGTCCCTTAGTGTGCTCCCATACAGATACAGAGCTCTTCTTTCACCTTCAGTATAACTAAGGCACCATAAATGTTTCCATACCAGTTTGTTAACCAAATCCACAGAATTGATCAGCACATGTATTGGCCCCTGGTATTCCTGAAAGATTCTGGCTTATTACTACAGAACAGTGGTGGGATTCAAATTTTTTAACTACCGGTTCTGTGGGCGTGGCTTGGTGGGTGTGGTGTGGCTTGGTGGGCGTGGCTTGGTGGGCATGGTAGGGGAAGAATATTGTAAAATCTCCATTCCCACCCCACTCCAGGGGAAGGATACTGCAAAATCTCCATTCCCTCCCCACTCCAGGGGAAGGTTACTGCAAAATCCCCATTCCCTCCTCACTCCAGGGGAAGGTTACTGCAAAATCCCCATTTCCTCCCAATCAGCTGGGACTCAGGAGGCAGAGAATAGATAGGGGTGGGGCCAGTCAGAGGTGGTATTTACCGGTTCTCTGAACTACTCAAAATTTCCGTTACCGGTTCTCCGAACTACTCAAAATTTCCACTACTGGTTCTCCAGAACTGGTCAGAACCTGCTGAAACCCACCTCTGCTACAGAATAGTAATTTTATTAATAGTAAGAGTTACAGAATGTACCCTTTGGCTGACTCTGCTGCCTGCCCCACTGAATTTTGGCAAATCTAATTCTTGATAGTCTTCTTGTGCTGTGAAGCCAATCCTGTGTTCATATTGTAAAGAATTCTGCCCGCAGAAATATATATAGAGTTGCAAGAAGTTTTGAGTCAACCAATGCTAGAAATATTCAATGAACTTTTGTTAGAAGGAAAAGCACCGAATTCATGGATGGAAGCATACATTACTCTTATACCAAAAGAAGACTCAGACTTACAACAAATAAAAAATTACAGACCAATATCCTTATTAAATGCAGATTACAAGATATTTGCGTCAGTAATGGCAGAAAGACTGAAACGGTTTTTAAATCAATTTATACATCCAGATCAAAATGGCTTTTTACCAAAAAGACAAATTAAAGATAATATGAGAATAATATTAGACACTTTGGAGTATTATGAAGCACATCCAGGAAAGCAAATGGCGCTGATTTTCTTAGATGCACAGAAAGCATTTGATAACGTGAATTGGCAATTTATGCGAGCGCAACTAGAAAAAATGGAGTTTGGAGAAAGATTTGTGAAAATGATTAAGACAATATATCATAAGCAGACGGCAGTAGTGAAAGTAAATGGAGACAGGACTGAGAAAATTAATATTAAGAAAGGCACAAGACAAGGATGTCCTTTGTCTCCACTACTGTTTATATTGACATTAGAGGTGTTAAATAGAAGTATAAGACAAGATTCAGAAATAAAAGGTATGGAGATTAAAAAGGAACAATATAAATTGCAGGTGTTTGCGGATGATTTAGTTTTTATACCAGAAGACCCAGTAATAACAGGGCCTAAACTAGTGGAAAAAATAGAAGAATATGGAGAAGTGGCAGGCCTAAAAATAAAGAAAAAACTAAAATATTAGTTAAAAATTTAACAGATAAGCAAAGAAAATTAGTGAAAAAGGTGGATATACAGATTGTAAAGAAAGTGAGATATTTAGGAATTCAGTTGACAGCAAGATGTGTTACAATTAAGGAAGACAATTATTAAAACTACTGAAACAACTCCAAACATCTGGAAAAATGGAAGAATTTGCAATTATCATTGATAGGAAGAGTGGCAACAATCAAAACGAACATATTACCAAGATTATTATTTTTATTTCAGACAATTCCGATAAAACTGGAAAAGAAATATTTTGAGGAACTAAATAAAACAATCCATAAATTTATTTGGCAAGGGAAAAAGGCAAGAATTGGCTTGAAAATGATGCAAAATAAAAGGACTAAAGGAGGCTTTGGACTACCAAACTGGGAACTATATTATCAAACTGCAGCATTGACATGGATGAAGGAGTGGATCGTATTGAGGAATGCAAGGTTATTGACTTTGGAAGGACATGATTTACAATTGGGCTGGCATGCTTTTTTATGGTATGGTAAAAATAAGATACATGGATATTTTCAGAGACATTATATAAGAAATGCTCTATTATTGGTGTGGGAGAAGGTTAAAGGACAATATTATACAAAAGTATCAGTTTGGCTTTCAACAATGGAAGCATTAACACATCCAAATATTATGGGAACATTAGTTAGGTATAAAGACATTTTGAATGAAGAAGGGGGACTCAAAACGAAAGAAGAATTAAGGGAGAAAGGGATCAATATACCATGGTATATGTATATGCAGATACAATCCAGATATGAAAAAGATGTTAAACAGGGTTTTTATACGGAATTAACAGAATTAGACAAAATCCTAACAGGAACGGAAGAAAAACTAATAAAAAAACTGTATAGTTATTTATTAGGGATAAAATTGGAAGAAGAACAAGTGAAAGCAACAATGATAGCATGGGCAAAAAAATTTGGTTATACGATAGAATTGGATAAATGGGAGAAGTTGTGGGATAGAAACTACAAACTGACAATCTCAACCACATATAAAGAGAATTTGTATAAGATGTTTTACAGATGGCACCTATTACTGGTGAGACTGGCAAGGATGTTTAAGGATAAATCAGGGAAATGTTGGAAATGTCACCAAATACCAGGATCCTACTACCATATGTGGTGGACATGTGGAGAAGCAAAAAAGTACTGGACAAAAATTAAGATATGGTTGGAAGAAATGATGCAACAACATATTGAATTGAAACCAGAAATGTTTTTGGTTTTGCTAGAATTGTATTTGCACAACATTGGAAAAGTGGAGAGATTCCTAATGATGAGAATGTGATAAGGAAAATATTAGAATCTGCAGAAATGAATAGATTGACTCTAGCGATCAAAGAGAAACAACAAACTGAATATTATGAGATTTGGGAGGTATTTTATAAATGGTTGGAGAATAAAAAAGGGTTTTAGAATTGAAGGTTAAAAATAGAAAAATATATATTAAGATAAAGAATAAATAAATAAAACAATAGATAGATTATAAGAACTAAGAATAATAATGTAAAATGTGAATAAGGTATAATGAAGATAAGATAATGTTAAAATGTTTAAATCAGGGGTGAAATCCAGCAGGTTCTGACAGGTTCTGGAGAACCGGTAGCGGAAATTTTGAGTAGTTCGGAGAACCGGTAGTGGAAATTTTGAGTAGTTCGGAGAACCGGCAAATACCACCTCTGGCTGGCCCCAGAGTGGCGTGGGAATGGAGATTTTGCAGTATCCTTCCCCTGCCACGCCCATCAAGCCA